>JAPDVR010000006.1:20967592-20987592 GCA_026230005.1 Gila orcuttii
GAGGGTGCCAAAGGGTGCCCCGTCTCTGAGAGAGGAGGTCCTCTCTCAGAGGAATTGGCCAAGGAGGTGCTGTCGCGAGGAGTACTAGTTCGGAGAACCAGGTCCTGGTGGGCCAGTACGGCGCAACCAAAGTGACCTGCTCCTCGTCCTCCTTGATCTTGCACAGAGTCCGTGCGAGAAGGCTCACTGGGGGAAACGCATATTTGTGTAGGCCCCGCGGCCAGCTGTGCGCCAGTGCATCCGTGCCGAGCGTGGCCTCGGACAGGGAGTAATACAGGGCGCAATGGGATGAGTCGTGGGAGGCAAACAGGTCTATCTGTGCGTCCCCGAACTGGTCCCAAATCAGCTGGACCGACTGGGGATGGAGTCGCCATTCGCCGGGGATAGGACGGAACCGAGACAGCTCGTCGGCTGAAAGGTTCCGATCGCCCGGAATGTAGATAGCACGAAGGGACCTCAGGTGCTTCTGACTCCATAAGAGGAGGTGGCGAGCGAGTTGCGACATACGGCGGGAGTGTAGACCACCTTGGCGGTTGATGTACGCTACTGTTGCGGTATTGTCTGAACGGACTAGTACGTGTTAACCCTTGAGCAACGTGTGGAAACGGTGCAGGGCAAGGCGTACTGCCAGCAACTCGAGGCAATTGACATGCAGAAGACGCTGGGGTCCTGTCCAGGAGCCCGCGGCAGCATGTCCGTTGCACATGGCACCCCAGCCCGTGGAAGAGGCATCTGTGGAGACGACAACATGCCTGGAAACTCGTTCTAGGGGAACTCCGGCCCGTAGAAAACTGAGGTTCCTCCACGGGGTGAAGAACTGACGGCAGGTCGGAGTCACTGGGACTCGGAGCTCTGGAACAGAGGGGGACGGGAGTGGCGAGGCCCGGGGGCGGCGCACACTGCGGTCCGAGAACTCTGTGACAGAGGGGGATGAGAGCAGCGAGGCACGGAGGCGTCGCGTACTGTCACCTGACTCTGTGTGCTCAGTGATGGGAGTATCGGTTCCTTCTAGAGAACAAAAGATTCTCCCCCGCCCCTCCACCGGGGAAAGGAGTGGTCCTGCTACCCACTCCTGGAAAGAACCGAGTCCCATCTCTGAGGAGCCCGTCTCAAGAGCGCCGCTTAACCTGGCATGTAGCGGGGGGCGGGGCTGGAGAGGGCTGTGGCGTCCGCCCGCGGCTTCCAGAGCCGGCCCATTAACGGGCGGGGAGGGAGCCGCG
This sequence comes from Gila orcuttii, assembly GCA_026230005.1. NCBI lineage: Eukaryota > Metazoa > Chordata > Actinopteri > Cypriniformes > Leuciscidae > Gila > Gila orcuttii. The sequence goes on from JAPDVR010000006.1 coordinate 20,968,813, forward strand.
GGAGGGCGCCTTCGGCGGTGGGCAGACCGAGGGATCTGAGCGGACGGCAGGGCCGTCGGGACAGAATCAACGTCAGTCTGCACATGGGCGGTTGAGAGCTGTTGGGCAAAGTCCTCAACCGCACCGCCGAAGAGGCAGACCTGAGATATGGGAATGTCGGCCGCGCGACATCCAGCACATCAGACAGGTTCAGCCACAGAATGGGGAGCATCACCTGACCCAGGGAGCGTACGGCCACTTTCGTCGCTCGGGGAGCGAGGTCAGTGGCGGCACGCAGCTCAGTGAAGAGGCCTGGGTCAGTCCCGCCCTCATGCAGGACCATGAGCATCTGGGTCAGGTAGACCAGCAGAATGACCATGGCAGCAGGGAGGCGGCTGCCAGTGGCGCTATAGGATCTCGCCACAAGTGTAGACGAAAAACTACAGGCCACGGACGGGTGCTTAGGATTGCGCCGAGAAGAAGCACTCTGAGGACATATAGCATCGCAACAGAGCGTTCAGCCGGGGGAACCCCAGTGTACCCATGGCAGCAGCCCCATCGAGGGGAGGAAAGGCGGATGAGATCAGCGAGCGGTCCCGAGAAGACCAGGGGGTCTTCTAGGACTTCGAGATCTCATCATGCACGTCCGGGAGGGAAGGTATTGGGGTTTGCCGTGGACGTGTCGGCGGCCTTACCCAAAACCAATCGTCCCAGGAAAGCATGGCCGTCATCTCTGGATCGGACTCAAGCACAGCCGTATGCACACCAGGAGGTGGCGGCTGTGACGAGAGGTCATTTCCAGAGAATCAAACCCACCTAGTGAAGCTGCTACAAACATAGTATCATCCTCTGTAGCTTCAAATGAAACACACGGGCCACCAGAAGGTAGACCCGTGGGAATCACCTGTTCACTAGCGGGCACCGTCATCGAGGAGGGGGGGGCTGGGGCGTGGACACGGAGTCGGCGCCTTGTTCCAGACCAACACCCTCCGGTCACCCTGGCCACCAGCCGAAGATCGGGTGGTGGATGAGGGGACTCTCACTCTTGCGAGTTCACCGAGTCTCGACCTTAATGACGCGATGGTCATATTCCCACAGAGAGAACATGAGTCATCCACGAGCGCTGCTCTAGTATGATCAAGCCCAAACATACCAGACAACGCTCGTGCCCATCAGAGTCCGATACCAAGCTGCCGCAACCATTCTGTTTTTTTTTTGTTTTTTTTTTAAATGCACGGGCGAGCCGTCTTTAAAAAGACGTGCCGCGTGCGAGCTCTTTTTGTGAAAGGAGAGAAACTCCGCGATGTTGAAGCGAGCAGGGAGAAACACACTCACTGGCAGATCACTGCACAGACCAGCAGGCAATGTGAATTCGCTGCAGATCGCCGTCACACCAACACCGGAGAGTGGCTCGTCTCGTAGAGCGAAGTCAGAAATAGCTGTGGAGTGAAGAGATACTCTTGGCTCCGAAGCGAAAACATGATCTGCCTTTGCCGGCGTCTCTCCTTTTATACCCACGCGGTGGGGCGGAGATACGCTATGCAAATTCCGCAGACCCATGGCATTTCATTGCCATAGGCTCGTTTTGTAATACTCGAAGTCGATAGGCTTTCTAGGCGAAACCCCCATTCTCCGTCATCCGACGTAACTCGGAGTGACTACGAAAGGGAACTGACATTTCCGAGTATAAATTCAGCAATGTTTAAAGCATCTGTGAAATGCACAACCAGCAACATTGTACTGTATATTAAATATATGCTGTTTATTATTTAATAGTAAATAATGTTATAAACAGCAAATAGTATTTAATATCTATATTTAATATTAATTTAATTACATATTTATTTCACTTATTGTTAATTAAACCTGAAAACTATTAATTGTTAGGAATAGTTAATAGTTAACTGTTTATTAGGCATATGTCTTTAATTATTAATATTGCTGTTGGTGCAGTTATATAGTCACAGTGCGTGTCTGCAAGTCTATGAGTTTTATAAATAAGGATGTTTTAGAAACGTTGAGTAAAAACACCCTCCACCCTTTAAAATCTCTAAAAAACATTGTTTCAAGTTTTTTTCCCCCTGCTTTGTTGCATCCCAGCCTGTTTAGGACACAGTGTTAATGTTAATTCAAATATGTCTAGCATGTCATAAACCTATGCCTAGATTCAAGAAGGATAAAACACAACATTTTAAAGTGTATGTTCTATAAATGAGTCCAGCTGTCACTTCAGCTATTATAACAACTTAACGTGGCGCCCTATTTCAGGAGATAAGAGGAAGAGAAAGAGAGAGGGGTCAGTGCTCTGTGTGGTTTTGTTTAGAGTTGGGTTTTGGAATTGGAATCATGTTCCGTCATGTTCCCTTTAGGAAGGATTAGGAGTGAGATGGGGGTTACGGTAAACTTCACCCTAACCCCATCTCTCTCCTTTTGTACCTCACACACGGCTGTCTCACAGGAATCCTATTAAGGATATGTTTACCTGTGGAGCTGGTGTTAGTGGAAGGTGCTATGATACATATCTTCACATTCTAATGACAGACTTCAACAATCACTGATCTAGCGCGCACACACGCGCGCACACACACGACCAGTCACCCCCCATCCCCCCGCCCCACCATGAAACTTTGATCTAAAACTTAGCTGGAGGAAAACTCACGCCAGTTCTCTGGAGAAATATCCTGCTAACCAAAACAAAGCACGGAACATCACGATAGAAAGAAACAACACAAGGCAAACCCCAAATCAATCTCGACAAAATTGTACAGGGCCAAATCAGCACATCAGCATCTGGAGTGAAGGCATTTGCTACCAAACGCTCAAATAAGTAACATTGCAATGCTAGTTATGTGTTCCTATAGCAAATGCATGTTGTATAGGAATGGTGCATAAATGGTAAATGGTAAATGGACTGCATTTATGTAGCGCTTTCAACAGACCCATGGCCAATTTAAATTCTCTTGTGATACTGTTAGTTGGTTTGAATCCTACCTGCATGATCGTACACAATCTGTACTAATTAACAACTGCAATTCTGAGTCTCTTAAGCTAACTACCGGGGTTCCTCAGGGCTCAATATTAGGGCCCCTCTTATTTAGCCTTTATGTCAATGACTTGCCAAATGTTTGCTCTGAAGTAGAATGTTTAATGTATGCGGATGACACTGTTCTATTTGTTCATGGTTGCTCTAAAGACATTGTTGCAGATAAACTCACTAAAGCCTTGACTCGTGTTACATCTTGGTTGCAGGAGAACTGCCTGCAGCTAAATATTTCAAAAACTGTAGGTATGTTCTTCAGTAAAACCAATAGAGCTTCATTTAATCCGGATACAACAGTTGCTGGAGAAAAATTACGAATCGTAAATCAATACAAATATCTTGGCTTAGTAATAGATTCACATCTTTCCTTTAAAGCCCATATTGAAAAATTATGTAAAATAATCAAGTTTAATCTTGCAAATTTCCGCTCAATTCGAAATGACATGTCAACCTAAGCTGCACTACTTTATTTACATTCCATGATTTTCAGCCACCTCAATTACTGTTTAACAAGTTGGTCTCAAGCAAGTCAGAGCGCAAAAAGACCTTTGGAAACATTATATAAACAAGCCATTAAAATCATGGACAAAAAACCAAGGCACTATCATCACTGTGCAATTGAAAAAAAATATAGCGTTTTAAACTGGGACAGTATTCATAAGTTTTTAGATTTGAGTCTTATATACAAAGTGACACATGATTTGGCCCCAGCTCCTCTGGCTGAGTTCATCAGCCAAAGAAACAGCTCAGAGCGTGTGTTACGATCCAGCAAGGACGAAGCAGAGAGTGAATCCAATAGCAAGCACTTTAATAATCCACCAAACCAGAAATCCAGGGTAAACTCAGAACAAGGCACACAAAACAAGGAACTAGGAAAACCACAACATCAAGCAACGACCGACAAACACCAACTGAAGAACAAGGGTATAAATACACAGACAAACAAGCTTAACAAGATAACAAGGGGGCGTGGCTAATCAGAAACACCTGGGGAGACTAATCAACAGAACGGGGAACAGCAAAAAATTTAAAGACAGAGAAACACATGACAGACAAGAACAAGGAACAAAACAAAACACCCACACCGTGACATAGCCCCCCCCCCTATGGGCGGCTCCCGACGCCCCTTGAGACAAAAAAAAAAAAACACTGAAGTTCAGGAGGGTGGTGAAGTGGAGGCGGTCTTGGGGGAGGGACGGAGGGCCAGATTCGTGCAGGCGGCCAGGAAGGAGCAGGCGACCAGAACGGAGACGACCAAACGGGCGGCCAGGGCATAGACGACCCCTCGGGAAGCCAGGGCGGTGAAGACCCCTCGGGCGGCCAGGGCGGAGAAGACAGTCCATCGGGCGGCCAGGGCGGAGACGACCCCTCGGGCGGCCAGGGCGGAGACGACCCCGGCTCGGGAACTGCAGACACCGGTTCGGGAACCGCACACACACTGGCTCGGGAACAGCAGACACACACACTGGCTCGGGAACAGACAACACAGACTCTGGCTCGGGAACAGACAACACAGACTCTGGCTCGGGAACAGACAACACAGACTCTGGCTCGGGAACAGCAGGCACACACACTGGCTCGGGAACAGCAGGCACACACACTGGCTCGGGAACAGGCAACACAGACTCTGGCGCGGGAACAGGCAACACACACACTGGCTCCGGCTCGGGGACAGACCGCACAGACTCTGGCTCAGGAACAGACAACACACTCACTGGTTGGGGAACAGGCAACACATACACTGGCTCGGGAACAGGCAACACACACACTGGTTCGGGAAAAGGCAACACACACTGGCTCCGGCTCGGGGACAGACCACACAGACTCTGGCTCGGGAACAGACAACACACTCACTAGTTGGGGAACAGACAACACACACACTGGCTCGGGAACAGACATCACACACACACACACTGGCTCGGGAACAGACATCACACACACTGGCTCGGGAACAGACATCACACACACTGGCTCGGGAACAGCAGTCACACACACTGGCTCGGGAACAGCAGTCACACACACTGGCTCGGGAACAGCAGTCACACACACTGGCTCGGGAACAGCAGACACACACACTGGCTCGGGAACAGACAACACAGACTCTGGCTCGGGAACAGACAACAGACTCTGGCTCGGGAACAGCAGGCACACACACTGGCTCGGGAACAGCAGGCACACACACTGGCTCGGGAACAGGCAACACAGACTCTGGCTCGGGAACAGACAACACAGACTCTGGCGCAGGAACAGACAACACACACACTGGCTCGGGAACAGGCAACACACACACTGGCTCGAGAACAGGCAACACACACACTGTTCGGGAACAGGCAACACACACACTGGCTCCGGCTCGGGGACAGACCACACAGACTCTGGCTCGGGAACAGACAACACACTCACTGGTTGGGGAACAGGCAACACACACACTGGCTCGGGAACAGGCAACACACACACTGGTTCGGGAACAGGCAACACACACACTGGCTCCGGCTCGGGGACAGACCACACAGACTCTGGCTCGGGGACAGACAACACACTCACTAGTTGGGGAACAGACAACACACACACTGGCTCGGGAACAGACATCACACACACTGGCTCGGGAACAGGCAACACACACACTGGCTCGGGAACAGGCGGAACAGACTCTGGCTCGGGAACAGGCGGAACAGACTCTGGCTCGGGAACAGGAACAGACTCTGGCTCGGGAACAGGAACAGACTCTGGCTCGGGAACAGGAACAGACTCTGGCTCGGGAACAGGAACAGACTCTGGCTCGGGAACAGGAACAGACTCTGGCTCGGGAACAGGAACAGACTCTGGCTCGGGAACAGGAACAGACTCTGGCTCGGGAACAGGAACAGACTCTGGCTCGGGAACAGGAACAGACTCTGGCTCGGGAACAGGAACAGACTCTGGCTCGGGAACAGGAACAGACTCTGGGCCGGCCATCTTGTCCGTAGACACTGGCTCGGAGGCGGCCATCTTGTCCGTAGACACTGGCTCGGAGGCGGCCATCTTGTCCGTAGACACTGGCTCGGAGGCGGCCATCTTGTCCGTAGACACTGGCTCGGAGGCGGCCATCTTGTCCGTAGACACTGGCTCGGAGGCGGCCATCTTGTCCGTAGACACTGGCTCGGAGGCGGCCATCTTGTCCGTAGACACTGGCTCGAAGGCGGCCAGCTTGTCCGTAGACACTGGCTCGGAGGCGGCCATCTTGTCCGTAGACACTGGCTCGGAGGAAGTGACGTGAACAGTCTCTGGATCAGCACAAGTGACGTGAACAGTCTCTGGTTCGGCCATCTTGTCCGTAGACACTGGCTCGGAGGAAGTGACGTGAACAGTCTCTGGATCAGCACAAGTGACGTGAACAGTCTCTGGTTCGGCCATCTTGTCCGTAGACACTGGCTCGGAGGAAGTGACGTGAACAGTCTCTGGATCGGCCATCTTGTCCGTAGACACTGGCTCAAAGGCGGCCATCTTGTCCGTAGACACTGGCTCGAAGGTGGCCATCTTGTCCGTAGACACTGGCTCGGAGGAAGTGACGTGAACCGACTCTGGATCGGCCATCTTGTCTGTAGACACTGGCTCTGTAGAATTGATGTGAAGCGTCTCTGGCTCGGAGGAAGTGACATGAACAGTCTCTGGATCGGCAGACGTGACTTGAACAGTCTCTGGATCGGCAGACGTGACTTGAACAGTCTCTGGATCGGCAGACGTGACTTGAACAGTCTCTGGATCGGCAGACGTGACTTGAACAGTCTCTGGATCGGCAGACGTGACTTGAACAGTCTCTGGATCGGCAGACGTGACTTGAACAGTCTCTGACGTGAAGCTTTGGCTGGACGTACTCTGGGATGAAGCTCTCTTCACAAACAGAGAGCGCCTCTCTCCAGTTCAGACCGGATAAATCGGGGAGCTCCCCCGGGTTGACCTCCTTAGCCCCCAGCCGCTAACATACTTTGATCGCCTCGTCACCCAGGGAGCAGGAGGCAGCAAGTGAAGCAAACCCCCAGGTGTACTGGAATAAATCTTGGCTATTCAGGGCCAAGGCCGCGATTTGTCCAGCGAACTCCCGGAACATGCTGGGGAGATCAGACGAGATCCGTGCTGCTGGATTCATGTTGGTCGGTCGTTCTGTTACGATGCAGCAAGGACGAAGCAGAGAGTGAATCCAATAGCAAGCACTTTAATAATCCACCAAACCAGAAATCCAGGGTAAACTCAGAACAAGGCACACAAAACAAGGAACTAGAAAAACCACAACATCAAGCAACGACCGACAAACACCAACTGAAGAACAAGGGTATAAATACACAGACAAACAAGCTTAACAAGATAACAAGGGGGCGTGGCTAATCAGAAACACCTGGGGAGACTACTCAACAGAACGGGGAACAGCAAAACATGTAAAGACAGAGAAACACATGACAGACAAGAACAAGGAACAAAACAAAACACCCACACCGTGACATAGTGTCACTCGAAGCTCTTCCAGAGGGGACTGTGTTGTCCCTCTGCGCAGGAGCGCTTTTAGTCGCTCGGCCTGGTCAGTGAGGGGCGCCGCTGAATGGAATTCTATACCTGAGGAGGTTAGACAGCTCAACACTTACAAGGCTTTTACAAAAAAAGTGAAAATTTGGCTCATTAACAATTATGTCTGCCAACATTAAAAGCCGAGCCTATTGAGTTGTATTATATATTTAATATACTATAGCCTTTTTGAAAATGTGTTTTTGTGTGTCTTATTATTGTAACAGGTACAGTGTACCCTAAGTTATCTTATAGTGTTATTTATATTGTAGTTATATTGTAGTCAATTTGCCATAGACTTGTAAATGTATTTTCTTGTTTGTATTGTAATGCTTTTTTTACATCTTGGCCAGGGGACTACAGATGAAAAATAGCCTTTTGGCTAATTCTGGCTTTTTTAACCATGTTTGTTCATGCGTTTTATGAAATTGCACTGTCCCCTTTTAAATAAACCAATAAATCAAATCAAAAAACCAAAGCGCTTTACAGATTGCCTCACATTCACCCATTCACTCATTCATACACCGACGGCGGTGTCAGCCATGCAAGGCGCTATCCAGCTCGTCGGGAGCAGCTGGGGTTAATTTCTGGTGTCTTGCAGTATGGGCCCTATTTTAACGTTCTAAGCGCATGGTCTAAAGCGCACGGCGCAAGTGCACTTATGGATTGTCCGGATCCACTTTTGCTAATTTAACGATGGGAAAAATGGTCGGCGCCCGGCACAAGATCTTAAAGGGTTGTCCTTGTATTCTTTTATTGAGCAATGGGTGTGTTTTGGGAGTAACGTGCAATAAACCAATCAGAGTCTCATCTCCCATTGCTTTTAAAAGCCAGGTGCGCTCGCGCCATGGCGGATTCACTATTTACATGGCGGAATTTTCAAGGGGAAAGACTGAACGCTTCTCTAGCGAGGAAACGGATCTGCTCGTGCCCGCGGTTAAAGCGCGCAAGAAGACCATGTACGGGACAAAGGGTATGTGCGTTGTGGACCCACCTATAGGCGCACATTACTAACGCGCTTTTCAATAACAAAAAAAATATTGCACCATTGACTTTAGATTTCAAATGCCTCGAAATAGCAATGCGCCAACAATGTGCCTAAACACACCTCGTTTTCAGACCAGCGCACACCCATGGGCGCATTTGCATTTGCTATTTAAACAACGTGGCACAAAACGTGAAAAAGATAACTGCGTCGGGCTGAAACTAGCAAAAAACACTTGCACTGCGCCAGGTGTATGACAGGGCCCTCAATCTGTGATATCAAAGTCATGTGGTTCAATCTACAAAAACCAAAACAATAACAATACCCCCACCCCCCACCCCCCACCCCCAAAATTTGTTTAGTTTGTAAAATATAACAGTGCCATTATAATATCATTATTTTTTTAAATGAATGAATGAATGAAATAAATAAATAAATAAATAACTATCACTGATTTTCCATACATGCTGGAAATGTATGAGTCATGTAGAAATACGCCGATCAATTTTGAAACATTTCATTGTATATTATAATGATATTATTTTGTGATTAGCTGATGTTTTGTGATATTTATGACTTAAATTGTGTGAGTTTGTGCTGCCATTAGAGCGTCATCTAAAAGTTACCCTGTTAGAACAAAATCCATCAGATGTTTTTCATTTAGAATGCATTTGAATCTGGTCTTGAATAAGCATCTACTAAATGCATGAATGCAAATATAAATAGTCCTTTAAAGATTTTTATATGACCCTTGCAGAAAAAAACAAAAAACATTATTAACCCTGGTGAGAGGGAAGGAAAACACTTAAAAAAATGAATAAAAAAACAAATAAATAAATGTTAATTAAATTGATTAATTAATAGCTAGTAAGGGAAATGCAATTTCTTAATGCATTCAGTATTTTCAGACATGAAGACGTCATATCACAGACTTTTAAGGGTGCTGAGAGCTTAATTGTAGATTTTTTAGGAGGGCTGAGATAAACAAAAAGGGTTCTGGCACTGCAGTCCACATGTGGAAATCAGCTTCAGATTCTCTTCTCGACTAATGGACTTTATAAAAGCTCTGATTTTTCAACTAACCTCTCTCTGTGTCTCTCATAGCTTTGAGTGTGCTGTTGGCCAGGTGAGCACACTTCTGCGCACTACACTTCAGACACGCTTTACACTGATGAACAAAGTGAGGGCTGTGAGTCACACACGCTTTCAGCTTGTTAACACACAGGCATACACACTGTATTTCACCTCTCCCAAAGAACTACCACATAACTGCTCTTATTGTCTCTCTCACTTCTGTGTTTTCAAGCTGTCTCACCTCAGAGGCTCAGTCTGAAAACTATAATTATGTAAAATGTAAGTGTGATGTTGTCAAAGCTGATGTATGCAAGTAGTCAATGTTTAATCAATCCCCTTCATTCCATTTAATGTGCAGAGAGATCCTAACTAAGCCATTTGTTAGTGTGTAACATTGTCCACCTATAACAAGTGTCTATTCTTGAGTAGTTTTTGTTTCCAAACACCAGGTGAATCTCACAGGGAAACATCCAGATCATGTGTCACTTTAAAAAGTATGAAAAGTAATTGAACGAATAATAAAATCTAATGTAAGACATTTTGAGATTTTTAATAATTTTTATTAAAACAATTAATGATTTGTAATTATAATTTCATTTTTCTTAAACATGTAAACATATGAGGATTTATCATAATAACATCAATTAAGAAAGCATAATTACTCCTAAAAAAGGCAAAGTACTAAAGAAAATAAATAAATAAATAAGATAATTAATACATATTATTAGTTATTTTTCATAAAATCCTATTTTTCTTTTCTCATTTTCAGGTGAAAAAACAAAACAAAAACTTTTCGTGTCAGTTTTTGTCAGATTTACCTAAACATTCTATTTTATAACACACAGTTTCCACTCATTTAACTGTTCTTTCATTTTCATTCACTGTCATTTTCATGTGGTCTTTTTTAATGGAAATTTATTTTCACATATTGTTCTCACAACTGTGTGCTTCAAAGTATATAATCAGCATAAATTCTTCCCACTAAGCAATAAACCATGTATAATGCCCCCTAGCTGCCAGAGGAATACACTTTATCATTAAGTATAGTTAAAGCTGAAGTGTAAAGCCAAACTAGTGTCACCAAACCGAATTGCAAAGATAATGATTATTTAAAAAGATTTTCCCAACCACGGCCTCCATCTGCCATTGGTTGGACAAACTCATAGGCCCGCCCCAAACTCACATCATTGGCTGAATCACTGTTGCTGTGTCAGGCAGGTCAGGCTGAGAAAAGCAAACATCAAAAAGAGCTTTGAAAGTGCCACAGAGCTACAGTTTTTGAGGTGATCAACTTACCACACTAAGACTACCACACTAAGCATACCACACTAAGACTAAAAATAAATATTTTTACATCCCAAAAATTACACACTTCACCTTTAAAGAGCACTGACTGCAATAAAACTGCAATAGCAGCAATTAAAAAAGTATATTTGTGCAGAAAAACAGATCATGTGTAATTTTTTTCCGATGCTAGTAACCTTTAAGTAAAGCAGCCTGCTGTTGTTCGCTTCGAGAGAGGAGATAGGTAACCTTTTCTGATATCCTAATCTGGTATTTGAGGATGGATGAACGTAATACTTTGTCTTCTACAAATAAAGTTCACGCTCCTTCCTTTGAGAATATCCTGCTGATAAAATGACAGCAGTCGCTCTATAATGCTCACACACACATTTCTGTACAAAAGCAACACACTTAGGTGTGAGGATTCGACTTATGAAGACGATGAGGCATGGAAGCATTAATGTCTGTGTGTCTGTGTGTGTGTGTGTGTGTTGCTGTAGGCTGCGTGTATGAGGCTCAGCTGGTTAGATGCTGACAGGAGCAGTGCAGGCAAGAAGAGGGTGACCCAGAAAGCAGAAAAAAGAGGTAGAAAGACAGAGCGATATTTTTAGATACCAGGATAATGATGAGTATTCTTCTGAGAGAATAAGCAAGAATGACCCTTGTACTCTTCCAAGCCATCACTCTATTGTAATATTACTTTCATTACAGGTGTTCACCAAACCTTTTTTTCTTTTTCTTTTGTCAACTAGTCATCTGTACAATAAGGTTGTTCAGTCATGAGAACGATTTGTTGACCAAGCCGGCTAATTCACCATGGCTAGGCTAGCAATTTGCAAGTACAATAAAGTTAACATTCCTTGAAGACTTAGTTTCGTTCTACAACATTAATTGCATACTGTTGGACATCAAATGTGAATTCCGAAGCTGTTCCTAACTAGTTTCTACAAATAAACTACAACTCCCACAAGTGTGTGATTGAACATGCCTGACGAAACAGACAAACGTAGTAGACCTTATGTAGCAACATTCTAGACACTTGGGTTTTTAAAGCACAAATCAAATTCTCTTTCGAATGGGAGCCCTACACTGTGTCTTGGGTGGACACTATGGGGACGCCACCAATGTATCCGGTGAAGCTTATGTGAAAATACTCCAATCTGATTGGTTTGCGACAGTCCGTGACGTCATTAGCGGAGCGCCCGGAAGTATAAGAGGACACCTATAGAACATATCATCAGCTTTTTTGTCTTCAGGAGCCGCTTTTGCATTGTAAGCACGTAGTGAAGGCAGGATCATGAAAAATCCTTGCAAGCGTTTTAGGAAGTGTATGCCTCCGTGTTCCAGGTTTTTGATACCAGAGGACAGACAAATGACCTGTGCTTTTATTTCTTGGTAAAGTAGCATGCGCATTCAGTGCTCGAGGGTTCTGAATGCGCCCAATGAGGAAGATGCGTTCACGCTTGTCCCTGTTGTCGATGGGATCGCAGGTTGAGCTCGCAGAGGAGTTTGAGAAAGGGCTGGCCTTGAGTGATCTGTTAGATCAGGATGTACTGTCTCTCTCGAGTCATCGAGACTCGATGACTGAGGAAGGTTCCATTGAGGCCAGGACTTTCCCTACTATAGAGACATAGCAGCTAAGGGATCTTCTATTTTTGTGGAAGATAATGGCTTAGGGAGCACTACCACTAGATGGTCTGTGCCCTAGATGGACGCACTGACTCCGGCTAAGTAATCAGTTGAGTCAATGTATGCTATGGCCACTATGATTGTCCATATTTTCACCTAGTGAGGCATGCATCCACCGCTTATGGCATCACAGACTGTCACCAATAGGGTTGGGTATCGGTTGGGTTTTATCCGATACCAGTACCTACTCGGTATTTTTTAAACGGTTCCGGTGCTTAAACGGTTCTTGAAACGGTACTTAAAGGGATAGTTCACCCTAAAATGAAAATTCTGTCAGTAATTACTCACCCTCATGTTGTTCAACCCCGTAAGACCTTCGTTCATCTTCGGAACACGAATTAAGATACGAAGGTCTTACGGGGTTATACAACATGAGGGTGAGTAATTACTGACAGAATTTTCATTTTTTGGGTGAACTAACCCTTTAAGAAAACGAAACCACACACACTTTGTCAAAAAATAATACCCTTTTATTTACAGGGTAATCAGGACACAATATTAACTTAAATCATTAAACAATATAAATACAAGTAACATATATGGTAATAATAAATAAACCAATATAAAATAAAAATTCACATTTACATAATATCAAATAAAACAATATTGTATCAAACAATGTAATAATACTGGAGATTAATAGAGATTACTACCAGGGTAATCTAATCTCGACATAGCTCCAGCTTCCCATGTTTTGTCTGCTTGAACCAGTCATGTAAGTTATCTGGTCGTTGCACTAGAACGGCAGCGCTTGGCGAGTTTGGTATTTCATTCTCACTGCGTCTTAGCTACACAGCGTTGAGTGAACCTATGAAAGAGAACGTCTCTGGTTACTGGTGTAATGTTCTCTGAATAGGGAACGAGACGCTGCGTTCGCTGCCAAACTCCTCGCGCTGCCGACAAGCTTCCTTTTTCGGCAGAGAAATCTGAGGAGCAGATGATGCGCGTGCCAATATAATAAGACGACATGAGCGTCGAGGCGGCGCCCGCGCCATTAGCCAATGGATTGGCGTGATTCTATATGGGCTTCAGACAATCGGCACACCCAGATGGCGTTCTGACGCGTAATTTTACACGTGAAATGCAGCCAAACCTTGGAGCGTTTTGTCTTCTGCATCTTCATTAATCCCCTCGCAATCAGCAGACGTTCCGGGAGTCTCCCGCATATTGATAACGGCTCCCTGATGCCCGCAAATTAGTTAAAATCTCCTGGAATCTAGAGCGAGCGAGCAAGAGCTCGCATGTGAGACAGAACAGACTGTGCTTCAAACAGTATTGTGCGCGCACGGCGGAGAGAGAGAGAGAGAGCGCGCGAGAGACCTTGCGTGTGTGCGCCTCATGAAACAGAGAGTCAGGCACCGAAATCAGGCACCGAAATTTTCGTTCTTATTCGGTCTGGTTACTACCGTTTACATCGGAGCCGGTTCCCTATTGGCACCGCGTTTCGGTACTCAACCCTAGTCACCAACCGATCAGATTGAGTTTTTTCACATGTGCTGCAGACACGGGATATGCTGATGGCGTCCCCACAGTGTCCATCGAAGACGCAGTGTCTCATTCCACTTTTCAGGGAACCATGTTTACAGTTGTAACCTGAGATGTTTTGAAATTCAGGACTATATAATCTATGCTGTCAAACTAAATATGAAGGTTTCGATAGTTAACAAGATATGGGCCATTCTACAGAATTGGTGCAAACTGCTGTCCCTCATCCAAAAAACACATTTGAAAAGCATTTAATTATTAAAATCTTAGATGTTTACTAAGCTCCTTCAATTATCTATTGGAACCCACAATAATATTTAAGACATCAGTAAGCTTTATATATATAAAATCATCATTTATGGGCTACTTTCAATTAGGAGGTGGCTGTCCCAAACCCTAACCCCTAAATTTCAACTTGTGAAAATGATATTGAAAATATTTTTGCAAATTTTTCCATTTTTGTAAAAAAAAAAAAAAAAAAAAAAAAATATATATATATATATATATATATATATATATTTTTTTTTTAAATGAAGTTAAAAAAAATATTTATTTTATATTTTATTTTTAAATCATGAAACTTTATCTAAAAAAAAGGTGTCCTGCATTTTCATGCCACTACCAAAACACTGAATGTTGTAGTCCATTGGCTGAGACTGATTTTAAACCACACCCCTACATTTTTGATCAGGAAATATTCCTGTGTCCCTCTCTCTCATGTGCTATATGGTGAGTAGATTGATCCCATCATTTTGAGGTAAATGTGTTCTAAAGTCTAAAAATCTGTGTGTAACTTTAAGGAATGTCACTACCAAACTCATTTTTTCTGCTATTGAGAAAACTTTTTTGGATGTTATTCCATAAAATTTAGTTGTTATATGTGTTCAACTGTTCTGACCAGTGATTGCTAACCATGTGCTGATTAGGATCTTCGAGCTAGGCTCAAAAGTATCTAAAATTGTCACTACCAAAACAGTCACAACCGAAACATGTCCTGAAGTTTCGGTTGTGACATCATTGTTTGGGTAGTGACAAAAGGGAACACATAATCCTTTATTTGGAGGAGTAAACTACATTTTAGTACAGTTATGCAAATAATTATTACTGTATTATGTTTTAGTAGTGTTTTAGTATGCAAGATTCTGTTAAAATTCTGTAATGTGATGAGGTTACAATTACTTAAGGTTGCAGTCCATGATACTAGCTTAGGTGTAAGGTTGTTGTCAGTAATGTTAATTTCTATGATTAACTTGACAGGGAGAATGACATAAAACACCAACATGTCTAAAAAAATAGAAAAACTACAACAGAGAGAATACAAACAAAGGTTGAGGAAAGACCCAGTGAAGTACGAGGAATACTTAACGAAAGAAAGAGAAAGAAATAAGAAACGAAGGGAAGAAGGAAAGTTGAAGAGTATCATTATCTGACAGGGAGCAAAGACATGTCAGAAAAGCATGGAGGAAAAGACAGAAAAGACACAGGATGATGGTGAAAAGACAAAAAGAGGTGGAGACATTTTGCAGGGCTTCCACACCACCTAGCACTTCCAGTGAGGGTGATCAGACACCAGTGCACATTCTGAAATTAATGTTTTATGTAAACACACACACACACACACACACACACACACACACACACACACACACACACACACACACACACACACACACACACACACACACACACACACACACACACACACACACACACACACAGACACACACACACACACAAACACAAACACCTCAAGACCCAAAGTATAGAATAGTTCTAGGTGTTCTTATAAGATATTTACTGTCAGATGTGTCTGCTATATACTGACTGCATCATAGTTATTTATTTATATTAACATAAAATGTGTACAGTCTGATTCAGCCATGGCAAACTAAGTATTGTGGTCACTACCAAAACATTACTGTCACTATCAAAAATGTGCAGTCACTACCGTAACATGGGATGTTTTGTCAAAAATAAAGTATATTGAATTATCAACTAAGATGGTATGATAGTGTTAGGTTCAATGCATATTCAAACTAATGAATCCTTAACTTTGAAATCAATACGATAAACTTTATGCCTTCTACAAAGAAAGATTGGGTTCAAAATACAACAATCTCATAAATTACACTTAAAATATTATTAAAATTATAATCTTTATTGATTTAACCTGTAAAAATATAAAATAAATATAAAAAAATATATTTATAAGGTAGATGTAAACAAAATCTTAATAGGTCATTATAAGCCTTCTTAATAAATTATTTAATATTGTGTTTCGATAGTGACAAATTTGGGGAGAAGGAAAATATTCCAACATTTTCTGAAAATACAATATGAGAATTAACTGCACAATTACTAGAAAAGCGTACCTTGGATATTATACAATTTGCATACATGCAAAATTTGTGGGAAAAAACAAAAAAAAATTCTAGATGTTTCCAACTCTGACTTTGCACCAAAAAACCAAAACCTTCTCGATGTGTGTGTACTGTATTTATGTATACATACTATTGTTCAGAATTTTGGGCTTTGATCCCCACCAAAAAAAAAAAAAAGTCAAAGTCTTTTATGCTTGTAAAAGCAACATTTATTTAATAAAAACAAAGTAAAAAAAAAATATGTATATATATATATATATTCCTGTGATGACAAAGCTGAATTTTCAGCATCATTACTCGAGTCTTCACTGCCACATAATCCTTCAGAAATCATTCTAATAAGCTGATTTAAACAGAATTCATTGAAGAATTTGAATTAGATTTTTTTTATTAAACTTCTTTAGAGAAGCAAAGTTCTTAAGCAAAGTGTAATACTGTAAAAATGTATCGCCACAATGATTGTGTGGTACATGAAAGACAGTCCTTTGCTTTTGCCTGCTAATGTCAGGGGACTTTAGCTTTCATAATATGAATATGGCATGGTGACCAGCATCCCTGACCACTTTTAAAAATGTTGTCATGAGGGGCTTTCGCACCAGGGTGGTTGAGAACTAATGGTTCCCTAAGGAAAATTTTCCTGGTTACATTCACATGGCCAGTAGGAACTCTGAAGTGACGTAAGGCGCTCTTGTTGTTGTGACTTTCATGTTGATGGCGCAGTAAACCTTTATTTTGATGGTGCTGAGAACGCCAGCCAGAGCCTGAGCACACAGTGCTCGCATTCTTCATGTTCATTAGTTAATGATCTGTCAAACAGTCCTGTCAAATACGATATTAGATAGAACTGTTATACATAAAAAATAGTCAATATATGAAAAGGCATTAGCGTATGCCGTGTGGTTGATGTCCAGCATTGCTAGCTGAGCAGAAATACATAATCATGCTTTGCTTGGTCCCCTTAAAGTTGCATTGGACTTTCTCCTTAGAGTAAAGTTTAAGAGGCTCATTTATCACTATTTTCCATGTTCGCAGAGTTAGTTTGTAGAATAAATATATAGGCTATAATCTGTGTGTTTACACAGCTTTTTTTAAAAAGTTTTGCGTGTGTTCGGCCAATCAGCAATACACTAACATCACTGGTAGTTCCTATAGTGCTGGTTTAGTGCTGGTTTAGAGTTCCTAGAAATAAAATCGTTCCTAGTGCGTGCACGCCAAAAACTTCCGCCAATAGTTCTAGGAATTATGAAAAGGTTCCTACGGTGCGAAAGCCCCTATGGTCTCTCAGCATGTCCAAGCTGGTCTCTTTTAATAGTATCGAAGACATTTTTCAGCTCCTTAGCTAGTTCAGATTAGCTAATCTTTGTTTTGGGTCACTTTATATTAGGTGTCTTTAATATGTACTTAAAAAAAATAAAAAAAAACATATTGTTTGGTACACAGCACATATTGTGTTCATGTTGTATTGCAAAACACTTGCTGCTATTGCTGTTAATCGGATACGGTTAAGTTTAGGGACAGGTTTCATGGGACAGGTTATGGTTAGGTTTAAGGGTAGGTTAAGGGGTAAAGGTAAGGTCAATGTAAAAACATGTGTGTTTTTACATGTGAAACATGTATGTCCTTTCAAATTATTAAATGTAAAAACATGTGTGTCCTTTCAAATTATTAAAGGTGGGGTATGTGATTTTGAAAATACACAATTCAAATGGTCCTACCTTCTTTCCTCCAACGCTGGCCCTGACTCCACCCATTCGAAGAACATGGAGCGCAATCATGCACGAGCGAAAACTCAGATGCGCGAGAGATTGTAATGACGATTTACTACTAATCATGGAACCGGCTTTACTGACGAGATGCGCATGCGTCACGAGCTTTGAGTATGCGCACGAAGGGGGTCACGCGCGCTGGGGGGAGGGGGGTGTGGTACGACCGTTTGATTGACGAACTTACTGTCCAATGATTCTAGGTGGTCTTGGAAATGATTGGCTGGAGTTTTTAGAGTCCTGCCCGTTCCACAGATGATTGAATTGCTTAATTTTCATTTCAGTGCTTCTAACTCAGTGGCTGTAAGTGGTTTAGGAATAGGATTTCAAGTTATTTTGAAAAAATGGACAAAAAAGAGAATCACATACCCACCTTTAATTAAATCTTAAAACTTACACTTAATATAAAGTTTATTTGTATTTGGTAACACTTTCATTTGATGGTCTTTTGACTAGAGTATTATTAGACTGTCTGCTTAATATGTGCTAACACTTTGTTTTGATGCTCCCCAACAGAGATTCTACTAACTATAAGTAACTTTGCAAGAACATGGCAACTTATTC
>JAPDVR010000006.1:20992592-21180092 GCA_026230005.1 Gila orcuttii
AATTATAACATGATTTGTTCTTTTTTTTTTCAAAAACGGTACATTTAACCGTAATTTAATGTAAAACTACATGAAAGGTGCGGTTAGAACTATTGCAGATTTTCCTTGTATATAATAAAGACCATACTGTTAACCAATTAACAGATTTTTACCGTCTCGTTTTTACAGACTTTTAAAGTTTTTTTTTTTTTTTATTTCATTTTTTTTTACAGTGTACTGCACATCTTGTAGGAAAAGTTTATTTCTAGATAATCAAATGAATGTTATTTCAGTCTCTTAGTTATGGAGTTCTGCTCTTAAGCTAAGCACTTAAGCAAAGGGTCCTCAGAGGATGCTGTTTCAGATCACACTCTTCCCTGATCTGTCTTAAGGAGGATATTGTCAGAGAAATACTGCTTGCAGTTCCTTTTTCCTTTAGAACTGTTTAACAAAACAGTTAGCCAGCACACATGGGTTGAGATCACTGGATGCCAAACTAGATGATTTACGTGCCAATGGAATATGTCATAACTACATGGAATGTTGATAGGAAATGTATTTATCTCTCTCAAAAAATGTCAAATGCAGGTCAGTGCAAAATGTGTTTGGTAGTTAGGATACATTTCAGTTGAGGCTTCCTGGTGCACAGTTCATGATTTGTTATGTTTTTATGAAATATAATGGAGAAAAAAGTAAGACATTATGAACTGAAATGTTGGTTCTTGTTTAAGAATCAGTTTGTCTTTTGTTCTTATCATTAAAAGCTTCGAAGTATCCGAGTATAACTGCTTCTGAATATCTGAATATAACTGTTAAACCACACAAAATCAAAAAAACTTCAAGACTTTTTGAACCACTGAATGTGTTTACATTGTGGTTGCATGAGTGAAGACAGAAACATAGGGTATGGCATTAGGCCGCAGCTATTATTTTAAATAAAAGGAAAATGGAGGAAATCATTCAGACAAGTCAAATGTTTTATTGAAAAGATCCAACTCAAAAGTATGCATTTGCGTATGAATCAGACATCGCTCCCCACAAATTCATATTAATGCCCCAAGCCGAGCTAGGATGGATGCCAAGATTTTGACTTAAATATCGATGTTTCTCACACTTATATCTAAGTGTAATTTGTTGTCATATTGTTATTGTGCTTTTATCTGCCTATTAACTTTTTTTATATTTTTAAATAGTCTTGCCGGAAGTATTATTAAAATATGATAATTCATTTGTACCTATTACTTTGTAACTTTTGATACTTTAGTGTCTCATAAATATATAAATTAATAAATCATTTTACAGGGTTCTCAAGTTTTATCAAAAGCTTGGAGTGAGATCACATGCGGTTAGGGGAGGAGCCCTAATGGAGCTTTGGAAAATCCAGTTTGGAAAAACAAATCTTTTTGCATTTTGAATGTGTCTAGTCGAAATGGTATAATTATTTATTGTGTGGTGGGACATTGTGTACAAATGGACATATTAGAGTATTAAGGTGTGTGTGTGTGTGTGTGTACACAAGAGTACACACTCCAGCTTAAGAAATGTGTTTTGTGTGGTAAGTGTTTGTTGCACATTTTGATGCCTTGATAACAGGGGTAGGGTGCTTAATGTAACTAGAAAGACTATTAATACAGTATAATATATAATTTAAAATAAAATGAAGAAATACATCTTCATTCCTTTCCATACCCACTAACATTTCCCTTAGTTTCAGATAATGTAAGCTAGCCAAACTGAGCCAAAGCTTCTGGCCTGGTTGCAAAGTAGTTGTAGAGTTTTTGACTGCATCAATAATAATGTATACGATGGGCTATATATTAAATGTTCTAGCCTAAAAATGTTAGACACTTTCTTCCAACATACCTTCTCCATCACAACGTGTGTTCGCGCGTTGTTGTTGGTTACCTAGTAACGAACGTACGGTGGCCGAGAATGTTCCGTCAACTTCCGTGTGTTCGCGCATCTATGTTGCCTAGTAACGAAGGCAATCTGGCCGAGATACGTGCTGGCGGCAGGAAACTTCACTTTGTGTGCCTGCGCCTCGTATACAACGTTATATATAAAGCTTGCAGGACAACTTGGTTGGCATTGCCTTTTCAGCGTGAGAAATACACAGTGTGGCGTGTGAACTGGTTGAATTGCGTGTGTCTCACAGCCAATGCGTAAGACTTGAGAACCCTGATGGGATTTACTCACTGTCATGCTATTTATATGGGTTTGGAAGCCTGTTTCTTTAAGAGTCAGAGAGTGTTATTACAAGAAAAAAAGAAACTTAACCTGAACATTCATGTCTTCCCTTCACTTAAAGTAAAAGGCCATTAATGTCATTAATATCCCTTTTTTTACGGGGGCCTGACGAGCTTCCACACTATAATTCGCAGTCTGTCTACCTGTCTTTTGCAATAAAATGATGCTTGGCTTTCAGGGGTGTGCTTTCGCATGGGGCTCTTAAAAGCACTGACATTAAGAAAATGCAGTTGTTAATGGAGATGACCTTTCATATTTCAGCTAGTTCAGACGCATGCAAGAAAATATGACGCACACTGATGACATGGCATTCGCAAGTTAGCTGTAAGGCACGTAGTGATGAGGTCATCAGCTGATTTCTGATTACTTGACCCTGTATTAAGACAAAATTCCCAGAATAGCATGTGATTATCTGTGCATTTCCTGTATCCTGTATGTTATTTATCACCTCTTATTTATTCATTATCTTATGCCGTGTTAGGAAAGCTATTTTAAATGAAGTTACAAGTTATTTATAAATTAAAGTATAAGTTAAACTAAAAACGATACTCGGTTACTAACGTAACCTCGGTTCTCTCTAGAGAGGGAACGAGTAACTTCGCATCGCTGGATCTGAGAGAAGCCACCGCCGCCGTCGAACAGTGAACAGCCAGCTTAGGACAGCGCTGAGGAAGCCGGCCGTCTTCGCCACCTTCGGCCATCCGTGCGAGCTACGCTATCCGGCAACGTATCCTTTACCTTGCTAAAATCCTATTCTAAAAGAGCAGCGAGTGTCTTTTTTAAGACGCCTCGCACTTCCTGCGGCTCGTGTAGAGCCCCGCTCAGCGTCAGAGACCGCCACTTGATCTGCGCTCTCTGCCTGGGCCTGGAACACGCAGAGCTCGCCCTCGCGTCCGGGGGTTGCAAGCTCTGTGAAGCGCTTCCGCTGTCGACCCTGCGGGCTCGACTCGAACCCTTTCAACACCCCCCCGCCCCTCCTCACCGACGCGCAGCTGCCGCTCACGAGCCTCACTGCCGTCGCATCTGAGGATGAGGCCGAGGGACACGTACGAGCACGCGGCTAGCTCTCTTTACGAGCCCTCTCGAGCTCTCTGCATGACTCGGACGGGCTTGCGCGCCGCCGTCGAAATGTCTTGCCCTGTCAGTCCCCTTAGATAAGGCTACTGCAGCGGTGTGTTTGGCAGCCAACGAGCCGGTGATGCAACCCGTTCGCCTGCACACATCCATTCTCGCGGCGACCCAGAGAAATTTCAAGTGAGTATATGTGAGGTTAAGAATGTAGGTTACGTGCCCGCTCACGAGCGCTCACGCTTACTAACAGACACATCGCCTCCGAAAAGATGCGCGTGTCCCGCTGCGGCGGACCACCGTCAAAGTTTTTCCCTGTCAGTCCCCTTCAAACAGGCTACTGCAGTGGTTCAATTAGCAGCCAACGAGCCGGTTTGTTTACCCTCTCGCCTGCACACAAACACCGTTTTCACGGCGACCCAGAAAAATCTCAAAAGAGTGTAATGTCTGGTCCGGCTCATGCTGTCGGTGTTGTAAATGTAGTGAAAGTGCCCACGCCCCCAGTGTTCACCCCTACACATAAGCACTCCAAATCTTGCAGAGCACACTCTCATAAAGCGCAGAAAAGCCGCTCGAGTGTTGAATGTAGGAAATGTGTCCACAGGTCTGTGCCCACTATCTGCCCGCTCTGTTACACGATCAAGAAGGTTATGAATGTAAGTCCCGTGCCCGCCAGAGTGCGTTCACGCTTGCTAACACAAACCTCCGCCCGCTCGTTTAAGTGTTATCACAAAGCGCAGGGCATTAATAAAAACGCTCCCCATCCATTATGATCGGGGCGTCAAATACACTTGTAAGTCTAGTGCCCGCGCACACACGCTCACGCTTACAGGAAGCTTTTTCCGCCCGGAGCGTTGCTCGCGCGTCAAAAAGTGAAAAAAGAATGTTCTCGCGCGCGCCTCGTTTTAGGCTCCGGTTCAGTTTCACAAGCCCGCAAATGGCGGCGATCTGAAACCCTGAGGCCATTCGCCCCCTAGCGGCTCACATAGCTGCGTGGGAAACTATCCCAGGGATTTCAGAATGGGTGCTGAGCACAATAAAGCAGGGCTATACACTTCAATTCATTCGCCGTCCCCCGCGCTTTCAAGCCCGGACCGCGACGATAGTGAATGCGGAAGTAGCACACCTACTTCACGCAGAAATAGCAAAGCTGCTGGGCAAAGGGGTGATAGAAAAGGTGCCGCCTTCTCTGAGCGAGTTGGGCTTTTACAGCCGATATTTTCTCGTACCCAAGAAGGACGGAGCCTTCAGACCTATCCTAGATCTGAGACATTTGAACAAAGTGCTTGCGAAAAGACCGTTCAAATGCGTGCGACCAGGAAAATCCTCGCACACGTTCGCCCGAGGGACTGGTTTATTTCTCTAGATCTGAAGGATGCCTATTTTCAGATTCAGATAATACCCCGTCACAGGCAATTGTTGAGATTCGCCTTCGACGGTCAGGTATATCAATACACCGTCCTGCCGTTCGGCCTGTCCCTAGCACCCCGTACAGTTACAAAGTGCATGGATGCGGTGCTCGCCCCCCAGAGAAGCCAGGGGCTGCGAATAACGAACTATCTGGACGATTGGCTGATATTGGCACAGTCAGAGACAGAACTGCTGTCTCACAGAACAGTGCTTCTCAGTCACCTGGAAAGCTTGGGTCTAACGGTCAACTGGACCAAGAGCTCATTACTACCCAGCCAGTCAATTTCCTTTTTAGGAATAGAACTGGACTCGGTGACCATTACGGCTCTTTTATCGACACAGCGCGCGCGCCGTGTTCGCGTCCTAGCCACATCTTTCCAGAAGGGCAGCTTTCTCCTTTTGAAAACATTTCAAAGGATGTTGGGCTGTATGGCATCAGCTGCAGTGGTGCTTCAGCTGGGCCTACTGCGCATGCGCCCTCTCCAACGCTGGTTGAACGCTTGCGCGTCCCGCCGAGCCTGGGTTTCTGGCGGCCAGAAAATCAGAGTGACTCAGACCTGCATAGCGGCTCTGCAGCCCTGGTTAGTAGCCGACTGGTACCAGCAGGGAGTAATGATGGGAACCATCTCTTATCGGAAAAGTAATTTCGACAGACTCAGGTTCGTCCAACTCAGGTTGGGGCGCGCTGTTCGAGGGCAGACCGGTCTTCGTCCAGTGGTCAGACCAAGAGAAGTGTTTTCACATAAACTGTCTGGAGATGGTAGCGGTCGAGAACGCGCTGATGCGCTTCCTCCCGTTCATACAGGACCAACATGTTCTTGTCCGCTCGGACAACATGTCTGTAGTATCCTATGTAAACCGTCAGAGCGGTGTCAGATCCAGAAATCTCTGCAATCTGACAGTACGCCTCCTTATTTGGTCTCAGATGCACCTGCGCTCGCTGAGGGCGGCGCATGTGCCTGGCCATTTGAACGACGGCCCAGACAAACTGTCCAGGGACAATATTCCCCCAGGGGAATGGTCCCTGCACCCCCAAACGGTCCAGAAGCTGTGGCGCCTATGCGGCAGAGCGGAAGTCGACCTATTTGTGTCAAAGACAACGCTCAATGCCCGACGTTCTTCTCGAAGGACGAGGACGCGCTGGCCCAGGTTGGCCCAGCCTCCCGCTATATGCTTTCCCTCCAGTCTCTCTCTCTGATCACTCTCTGTTACCACAGGTGATCAAGAGAATCAGGGAAACGCGCCACTCGGTGCTCCTCATAGCTCCTCGGTGCTCCTCATGGGAGAATCAGATTGGTTCCCGGAACTAGCACGGCTGTCACATACAGCTCCGTGGCCGATTCCGGTGAGGGCAGATCTCCTCTCTCAGGCTCGCGGCACGATCTGGCATCCCCATCCAGAGCGCTGGTCTCTGCATGCATAGTTGATCAACAGGTACTCGTTACCCTGCCAGAAGGAGTGATGAACACGATCACGCAGTCTAGAGCCCCTTCCACGAGAAGGCTCTACGCGTCTAAATGGTCGGTTTTCTCCGGATGGTGCACCGACAGAGGTCTGGACCCGCGGACATACGGGTGGCGCATCTGCTCACTTTCCTACAAGAGCTGTTGGATAAGGGAAGGTCCCCTTCCACGCTCAAAGTATATGTGGCGGCCGTGGCAGCGTTTGCAGAATCGACGCACGGCCAGTCACTGGGAAAACATGAGTTGGTCATCCGCTTCCTTAGAGGAGCTAGAAGGATGAATCCGCCGCGCCCCCCGTCGGTTCCTATGTGGGATCTTTCATTGGTCCTCGAGGCCCTGAAAGCTTTTCCTTTTGAACCACTAGACTCCGTGGGGTTGAAATATCTATCACTGAAAACGTTTTTTCTGACTGCACTGTCATCAGTAAAATGCGTAGGGGATCTGCATGCGCTGTCTGTCAGCACGTCGTGTCTTGAGTTTGGGCTGAATGACTCTAAAGTCATCCTCAGACCTAGACATGGCTATGTCTCTGAAGTGATGGGCACTCCATTCAGAGCGCAAGTTATTTCATTGTCCGCTCTCCCAGCATCTGACAGTGAAAGTGATGTGAACCTCCTCTACCCCGTCAGAGCGCTGAGGTTTTACATTACGCGCACCGCCTCCTTCAGGCGCTCGTAACAGCTTTTTGTTTCGTTTGGTGGGCGCACCAAGGGTTATGCCTCCTCGAAACAGAGCCTGTCCAGATGGATAGTAGACACTATAGCGGCCGCTTACGCGTCAAAGGGTCTGCAATGCCCTCTGGGCACCAGGGCTCATTCCACGAGAGGCGTGGCCTCTTCGTGGGCATGGTCCAGCGGGATTTCTATCCATGACATGTGTGTAGCGGCGGGCTGGTGCTCCCCGTCTACCTTAGTCAGGTTTTATAACCTAGAAGTTCCCGCCTTGCAGGCTAAACTGCTGTCAGTCTGAACGAGAGGTGTATTCTGCCCAGATCTCCTGCTCAGATCAATCTCACATCCTCACGTGCTGAGGATGACCCGGAGGCATTCATTGAGCTATTTGAGCACACCGCGGAAGCGCACCGTTGGTAAGAGGATCAGTGGGCGGGACGGTTGATTCAACTGTTGTCAGGAGAGGCCCAGCTTGCTGCTCGACAGCTGCCAGAGCAAAACCTCCTCACCTACAAAGTCCTCAAGAAGGCCATCTTGCAAGCAGGTGGGCCGCAGTCCAGAACGGCATCACCAATACTTTAGATTGCTGACCCTCAAGGAGTGTGGCCACCCGTTTGCCTTTGCCCAGCAGCTCTGGGAAGCCTTTAGACAATGGTTAATGCGGGAGGATCGCAACGCGGAGGTGGTGGTGCTGGAACTGTTCTCCATTAGGCCTCTGAAACGAATGACCGAATGGTTCTATTGGCACCGGCCAGCGTCCCTGGAGACAGCCATCCAGCTGGCAGAGGACCATTTGGCGGTGTATGGGGGGTCTTTAAGCAGCTCTTTCTCCTTCTCGCTCTCTCTTTCTCTCTGTTCCCCCACCTTCTTGACCTGTTCACACTACCGTGTTCGGGAAAAGACGGCGGCCAGTTCCCATCCACAACATCACTAGACTGACCCTGTATCCTTCTCATCTTTACCATCAGCTACCGCACATGCTCTCCGTCCGCAGCAGCCTCTAAACCAGGCCCCGCTTTCCACAATTATTTTATATTACATCACATTACATTGAAACTAAATGAATTATGGCGACAGCATTAAACTTGAACTTGTAAAATAAGACTAAATAAAACAAATACAATCTCCGCACACCAATGTCTGGTTGAGTCAGACAAAATTACAAAAGGAATCCCACTGACAACAGAATCAGTGACGTGGAGAGTAAGGCATGTGGCTTTAGCTTTTAATGCGACCAACCCGAGTTCGAACTCTTTCTTCTCCCTTTTCCCATGGCATATCAGCTCAGAGTACCGATTATATTAAATTATTAAAAAAGTGGAAATAAAATGCCTAACGGGTATTTAATAGTAGGAGTAAGGGTAGGGCTAAGCCTGGTTTACACGGGACGATTTTAAAATTGTCGGCTGATTTTACAAACCTGAGAGACCCCACACACGGCGCTAAAAAATCACGGGTCTAACAGTTTTGGTCATACAGTGTGTGGTGCGCAGCCACACGGCAAAATCAACACATCACACACGAACCGATTTGACTCCCGAGCATTCCCAGGTCAGACAGAAAATTTAGCAAAATCACTCGAAACCAAACGTGACTTCAGAGTAAACAATCATGGCAGATGAAGAGGATGCAATGGCGATAGTTTGTTGTTTGTTTTAAACCGAAAAAAAAACGTTATCAAGAGAAAAGGCGATGGTCAAAGAAGTGGAGACAACGCGAGCATGGACGGCTGTTTTGATTTTGTTTCCCGGTGCTTCCTCTGCGCCTCGTCACCTCGCCTTCTGATTGGCTACACGCCACAGTCCACAGGCTGCGTGCTCGTTTGTCCCCGGGGAGCACCACACACGAGGAGAAATCGGGCCAAAAAAATCCAACATGTTGGATATCCCCGATTTGAGATCCCGATTTGAGATCCTTCCGAACAGACGAGAGCCCTCTTAACACACCACACACGGCAGGAATATCTGATCACATTATTTTACCATAATCGGAGCATACTTAAGATTGTCGGAAGGGCTAAATCGGGGCTAAAATCGGCCTAATTATCCTGCCGTGTGAACCAGGCTTTAGGTGGAGGGGAGGTAATGCCATGTACACGTAATGTCCCAATAAAGCAGCATTCATTTATGATTTGAATCACATACACTTAAAATGTTGTTATTATTGCATACTGTTTTATAATATACTACAATAGACTGAGGTGCAAATAGTATCTCATATCTCAACTACAGTCATGTGAAATATAAAGTACACTCTTTTGAATTCTGGGGTTTAATATATCAGGACATAAAAATGTATCTGGTCCTTGGCAGGTCTTAAAGTTAGTTCAATACAACCTGAGATGAAAAACAACACATGGCATATTACACGTGTCATGGTTTATTTAACAAAAACTAGGCAAAAATGGAGAAGCCATGTGTGACAAACTAAGTACCCCCTTACTGCATCCATAGGAATCAAGAGGGTAAGTAGTCAGGCAATGCCTAATGGCTTTGAATATTTGATCTTCAGCAAGTGTGATCACCTCTATAAAAGCAGAAGTTTTGGCAGTTTGCTGGTCTGGGACATTCAGGTGTGTGTTAACACAATGTCAAGGAGGAAAGATCCTTAGATCTTAGACAAGCACTTGTTGCTGCCCATCAATCTAGGAAGGGTTACAAGGCCATTTTGAAGTCCATCATTCTACAGTGAGGAAGATTATTCACAAGTGGAAAACATTCAAGACAATCTTCCCAGGAGTGGAAATCCCAGCAAATTCACCCCAAGGTCAGACCGTGCACAACTAATAGAAACTGCAAAAAAAAAAAAAGAAAAAAAAAAACAACCTAAGAGCCAGATCTCAGACTCCTCAGGCCTCAGTTAGCATGTTAGATGTTAAAGTTCATGACAGTACAATTAAAGACTGAATAAGTATGGATTGTTTGGAAGGGTTACCAGGAGTATTTTCTCTCTAAAAAACATGGCAGCACGACTTAGGTTTGCAAAGTTGCATCTAAACAAACCACAAGACTTCTGGAACAATGTCCTTTGAATAGACGAGACCAAAGTGGAAATGTTTGGCCATAATGCACAGCGCCACGTTTGACAAAAAACAAACACAGCATATCAGCACAAACACCTAATAAGTGGGGTGATGATTTGGGCTTGTTTTGCAGCCACAGGACCTGGGCATCTGTAGTCACTGAGTCGACCATGAACTACTCTACATACCATATTATTCTAGAGTCAAATGTGAGGCGATTTGTCCAACAGCTAACGCTTGGGCGAAATTGACTCATGCAACAGGACAATGACCCAAACACTCCAGCAAATCTACAACAGAATGGCTGGAAAAGAAAATAATCAAGGTGTTGCACTGGCCCAGTCAAAGTCCAGACCTCAACACGATTGAAATGCTGTGGCAGGACCTTAAGGAAGTGTTGCATAAACAAATGCCTGCAAACCTCAATGAAATGAAGCAATGTTGTAAAAAAAAATGGGCCAAAATTCCTGCACAACGATGTGAGAGACTGATAAAGTCATAAAGAAAATTATTACTTCAAGTTTGGTGGTTCTACAAGTTATTAAATCATAGGGTGTTCTAAGTATGTCACACACAGCTTCTCTATTTTGGCTTTATTTTTGTTAAACAAATAATGACACAGTGTAATATCTCATGTGTTGTTGTTCATCTGAGGTTGTATTTACCTAATTTTAAGAACTGCTAAAGACCAGTTGATTTTTTATTGTGTCCTGATACCTGATTGCACTAAGAATGAATAGCATTTTACTATTTACATTTAGCACAAATAGCATCTATCACTGTTTATACTTTTTGTTGCTATTTACACAAAACCAATACAGATATTTTACTTATTTAGTCTTTTTTAAGACTTTTACTCTCTCAAACTCATGGTTTATATTCTGTACTTCTTGAGCCAAATAAAAAAAGATTCACTCAAGAATGGGGGTGGGAATCCCTTCCGCAAACTGACAACACCAGGCATCACTTTGTAGTTAGAAAATTGCAGGGTCTGCACTTAAATTTCTTGATATTCATCACATTTTCTTCCCTGTTATCATGACAATGTCAATGAGGGATCGCAAAAATCATTGCAAAATAAGACTTATTGCAAAGTCTTATACAAAACAATTGCATGTACTCAAATGCATGAATCAGGTATGAAATCTCTCAGATTGGTTTATAGGTGATAGTTATCTGTATTCAGTAGAAAATCACTTGAGAGAATTGCTGTTTCCACAACCTAAGAATTAAGGCCCTGGTCTGTATTGATTCTCTGCTCATTTTTGAATAGTAACAATTTGCTTAAGAGTGATATTGACACTTTAATTCACCCACTTTCTTTCCCATTGCTCACATTTGTTGCTTCCAGCCATAGCTCACACATGTAATGTATTGGTTAGTGTAGGCCCCTGCAGCAGGGGCGTCATGCAAGCCAAAATTCTGGGGGGGCACAATATGAGACGTTGCAATTGTTTTCTGACGGGTGATATGGATCATGTTAGGAGGGGTCAGGGGGTTTCTCCCCTTGAAATTTTTTTAATTCTGGCAGCTAAACATACCATTTCAATGCAGTTTGGGAGGGACAGAAATACCTTAACGGAGCGAGCAGCAACCGTCCTCTATCTGAGGACTAAGTTAAAGTATCTATTTTGTAAGTTTATGTAAAAGACAGGTTGATGAAAGAACTGTAAGCTCAAATTCAAAAGCTTTTGAAGTCTACTTCATTAAAGCATGTTCACACACACACTTACTGTACACTTAGGCCTACTACACATGATTTTAAAAACAGTACCATTGCTGTTTTTATGTTATGATTTTAAATTGGTATGTGACCTAACAACGATCTTACATTAAAGGTACATAAAGGTGCTGAGGTCTGACTTTGTGGTGCTCTGAAATGAAGTTATTTTAATATTAATATGTAATGAAGAACTTTGAAAGAAGTTTGACAGATTTCAGTGCTGAATAAGGTTAACACTACCCTATTTATTTGAAAATGGTTAATATTTGACAGAAATGTAAAAAAAGTAATCAAATCAAATGTAATATGTAACATTACTTTAGTAAAATCATTGAAATAATGTAGTTACATTGTCTCTAAGCCTACATAACGGTCATAGCGATCTGTATAACAACTATGCTGTAGCTTTCGAACGGGTAGCCTATATTTTTTCACTGCATTTGAATTAGCTGCCTGATCCGTGAAGAACCGTGACTAACAGTCTATGGGAGAAACATCAAGTCGATGTTAGCTATCGATAACGTTACACTGACACAACTTAAGTTAATGCTCTGAATTTGCAGCTAATATCAAATCCATAACTTTTTGATCAAGTTAAAATTTCCAGGTCAACCACAAATAATCCCACTACCTTTTAATATCATCCGATAACTAATTCAAAGCCGATTTGTTGCTTTGGCCACTTACCACTTCAAGACCATCTGTAAAACATTGCCAGCTAAACGTGCAAGACGAGTGAGTTGCTTGAACATACACAGCAAAGATTCTAGAGCGCTACGCGCGTACCGCTCTAGATTTGATATAGGCCTACACAGACACCATATTAGGAAAAAGGGGCGGGCTGATGCTGACCGATTTATTACACATCCAGAAGAATACATTTGAGTCGTTATAGGCTCTGGTAATTATGGAACATAATAGGAATAACGTTTTGACAAAAAAATTATAAGGGAGGAAAAATCTGAGGGGACACGTTGAATGGGCATGCCCTGCAGCATACTGATATCCAAAGTTTGTAATTGAACATTTTACGATACCTTAAATATCACTACATCACAGAGTTGGAATGAGCAGAACAGACCGTAGCCTCTGGCAATTGAATGGCATGTATTCAATGGGAAATGAGGTGTAACATTAAAAGTAACTGAGAGCAGCTGTCAATTTTTTTTTCTGCTAGGCAACAGTAAATTTACACGTGAAATACTTAAACCTGGGTCATTCTAAACAGAATCCTGGGTCATCTTGCTTTGCGTTTGACATTGACTGCTCATTCTTTACCTAGGGTTAACAATTAATCCAGAGGATTCATAAGCTGACGTTTCACAGAGTGCATTGTGTCACTGATTGGACGAATGCAGCGTACAACCTGTTTAAATAAAGTTTCTAGCCTTGCACGTCCTCATATTATATATTGCAGACTGTACTATCAAGTTTTTCCTGAATGGACTTTTATAAAGGTAAGAATTAAACGGTCTCTTTTTCACTCCAGTTGATGCGTTTTCCATGACCTTTTGACATTTTTCCCCTTAAACGCAGAAACAATGGCTTAAATTCAACACACAATGTTCCCATGACTGTCTAAAGCAAGTGAATGTGAACCACGCGATTGGCTGTTGGTTGCTAAGCATCTAGCCATAACATTGTAACATAACACCGGATCGTATAAAGCAGTGCTACCCCCGTAAAAAAATGTTCGTCCAATCATTGCATTTCAGTCCGAATGCCTGCCTGTCAACCTATGTATTTGCATACCTCCATGCACCCTGCTCGCGCAGACATCACATGCCATCAGCATGTCCCATGATGCAATGCAGAGTTGTAGACAGACAGTCACAGAGCACCACAAACAAACAGCAGCCACCTTTACAGTTCCTCCTGAACCAAAACAATGAGCTTATGCTGCATTCACGTCATGTCAACCGTAATTACGATGACAACCCGTGACGTTCTATATGTCAACACTATCAACGCCAAAATGAATCTGTAGCAGTGAGGTGGTGCAAAGAACTCTGTAAGTTGTTTACTTTCATCATTATTGTAATATTATACACTTTGAGACACAACGTAATGTAATGCCATCTCTTGTGACGCTTTGCTGACTCTGCTCTGGCTGTGCACACGCGTCACATGTTTTAAAGGAGGCGTGGCTTTGAAAGCTATCTTGCTATTGTTAGCCTCTCTGAAATTGCCTACCCTACCTTTAATTGCAGTGTGAAAAGCACTATTGATTTGAGTGCAGTCTGATATATTTAGAGGCTTATTAGGTAAATAATCTTCTCAGATAAAGTACTTGACAGTTGCATGGATGGATAAAAAAAATATATTCTCAAGCTCTAAAAATGTTGAATTCATGATCATACTACAGAATAATACAATCTTTGGAATATTGCTGTCTTCAAGTGTGTACACTGTAGCTGTAATTCATGATACTTATGGCAAAATTGGTAGGTTCAGGGTTGATGATTTTTGGAGTGTTCGGACTGCCACAAGAAAAAGCTAGTGTAAAAACTAACTGCCATCCAAAATTTCTTGGAGCCACTGCTTTCAATAGAGTCAATAAATTGTGTGTATTTTTGGGTGATAACTGTGTCTGCTTGACAGAAGTGTTAGCTTACCCTTGTGTTAGTTCCAAAATCAACTGGCAACCTTGTCAATGCATATTTTCTCTTTTCAAAGGTATTTAGTGTAAAATAAAGGATCATCTTTAAAATAATGCTATCATCAAAATGTATCCTAATAAACATATTCATGTTGTTTTAACAATTTTAATATGATTGTGGATATTATTTTGAATTTTCCTATATAAAATAATTTAAAAGGACTAAAATTGTCATAGATGAGGAAACAACCACGTCTGTGAATGCCGTTTGGACAGATATTAATTAGTTTCTGTACTGCATTATATTGATATGGATATTAATAAGCAGATATAAAACTCTCTTGATTTCCTATTGTAGTGAATATACGTCTCTGTGCATCAGCATCCTATCTCAGCTTGACAAGACAGAATGACGGGCGGGATTTGAAAATGAACGTGTGTTTCTCTTCTGCTCTGCTGACCTGACCGATATTGCAGCGTAAACCCATGAATAAAAAGCAGCCATATGCATTACCCCCACAACCATCCTATTTTTTTCAGTTTCAATTGCACTGATGTTTTCTTTTCTTTTTTTCCTATTCGTCTGTGATGAGTTTGTTGATGGCCTCCGATTGGTAAACGGCACGATGCAGTGCCACCTGTCAGTCAAATTGGGTGTTATCGTCATGGAGATGCCACGGCTCACGCACTCATCTACAATCCATCAATTTATATTTGTGCTCCAATCGTGGATCTGATTACTGCATGGGGCACCCAGCTTTCTCTCTCTCTCTCTCTCTCTCTCTCTCTCTCTCTCTCTCTCTCTGTATGTGTGTGTGTGTGTGTATGTATTCGAGTGCTTCAAAAATTATTATTATTTTTTTACATAAATAAATAAATAAATAGATATGTGATGAGTGTTCCAAACCCTATCCATACACAAATCCAATAATTCACTGTACACTGACATAATCACAAATAAACAAACTTCGGCAGAAGAAAGAAAGAAAGAAAGAAAAAAAAGAAAGAAAGAAAAAAAGAAAGCAATGATTGCCACAAAGATTATTGCTCTCTTTATACTGTATTTGTAAAAAGATCATTATTTGCTATTTATTACACTTAATCTCATATCATTTGATCTGAAAACAATTTATTTGATCTCTTATGAACTTTTTATTTCTATAATCTAGGATTCAAAGTGTGTTGTACATCTAAAATCATATTCATTTTAATCTGTCTGTATTGTAACTGTAACTGTTATATTGTAATTAAGAAGCCATGTTATTTAAGAGGGGTTGTGTCCTAAACTTCAGTAAACATTTTATTGGTTGCCTCCACACTATCTATCTATCTATCTGGTTTTGTTTAATTTTCATGTTTCATGTCTCTTATTTTGAAGTTTAGTCAGAGTCATGTTCCTGTTTGTCATGCGATTCCCTTGTCCTCATGTGATCATGCATGTGCTGCCCTTATCTCATGTGTTATGCTTGAAGCGGCGCTGCACAGACCGATCGGTGTATGACATCAAAGTATCGCGGTAATTTGATGTCATACACCGATCGGTCTGTGCAGCGCCGCTTCAAGTCCAACAAGCCTGTTCTCATTGGTTGTTCTGGTCATGTGTACTATTTTCTTATTGGTTCATAGTTTGATTATTCACAGGTGTACATTGCTAGTAATTTTTCTCTGTTTGTGTATATATATATATATATATATATATATATAAAATGATAAATAATTTACTCATTGATTAAGATTGTATAACCCTTGTTTCCCTTTGTATTCCCTTACACTGACTATTCTCTCTTTCTTTCTCTCTCTCTCTATGGAGAGTATCAGAGAACAAAACTTTGTTGATTCACATTATTGTGAGACTAGACTTTTTTCCCTCACTTGAATAGACACTGCTGAAACATACAAGGTCAACAAATGTACAGCTTTCAAAGCATAAACCCTTTCGCATATAAAACTATGCATCACAACTGTATCATTTGTCCTCTTTCTAAAAGGCAGGTTTTGAACTGGAATTCTTAAAATGAATGCATTTGCATAATTATCATTAAAGCTCGGTAAGGATGAAAGTATAAATGAAATGGCCAATAACCATTTAATGTCAAATTAGGTTAACAATTTTAAGTGTATTAAAGGTAATGCATTAAACATATTTTATTAATGTATTATAAATACAAAAAAAAAAAACATTCTGTGTGCCTAATAAAATGATATGTCTAAAGGACAAAAAGGACATCTCTAAATAAATAAACAAACAAATAGCCCTCATTGTTGGGAAATGTTATTTACATTGACTCCGCCTGGTTGGGCCAGACAAAATTAGGGAAGACAGTGGATTGTCAATAGTAGCAGAAGTGTAGGGGTTACGCGTGTAGTAGAAAGTTTTGATGCGAATCGACTCGAGGTTCGAATCCGCCTATTGCCAAACTCGCTCTACTCCCTTTTCCCATCACATATCAGATCGGAAAAGCATTTATTTTCAATAAAAATTCATAACATTTTCGAAAAGTGTAAATAAAGTGTCTAACATGTTTAATAATAAGGTTTTTATCAGTTAGGTTTAGGTATGTAGGGCTTTATTGTCACAATAAGTAGGCGGCTTTATTGTCACAATAAGTAGGCATCCGTTTAATAATTTTAATAAATATAATAATTCACACTCTATATAATTCTTACATACCGTTTAATGTACAACAACACTGAGGTGCAAATAGTATCTGCCATAATTTATAAGTATAAATATCATATGCATATCATCTAACAACTATTTACACTTATTGCAAAGGAAATACTGCTATTTTTACATAGTGTAAATAGCATCTGTCGATATTTGCACTTAGTATGGAACATTTCTGTTGAATTTGGGCATTTACAAACTAATTCCATTTCAAATTAATGGCCATAAAGCAATTTCAACATGTACAGTAGGAGGGCAAAGCAGAACACTGTTTTATCTAAATAAATTTAACATTTACATAAGTTGAAAGGACAGACAAATGTAAATATTTAGCATTCTAGTCAGAAAAAAAGACTTGTGCAACTTTTTTCTTAATTTAAAAAGTCCACTTACATGTGGTCTACATTTTCAAGCCTTTTCGTCCATGCAAAACAGGAAAAAAAAGCTTGAGCACAAACAAAAAAAAGGCTCCGGCCCCAGCAGAATCGTTCAATTCACTAAAATATTTGAGTAGTGACATTGAACATATTGTATGCGAATGAGAATGAACACTCTGCTATACACACACTGCTGACTTCCCTTAAGAGCTGTCATCAGTATAATAGATAGTTTTAGCTCTGGCAAACTGTGTAATGATCATTACCCACAATCCTTTACAAAAGCCTTTCCCTGCACACAGTGTGTCAGTCTGCAGTAAGATGCATGTGGTATGTTCTAAAGCCTGACTAGATCTAACATACTGTGTCCTCACAAAAGATATGATTGCGTAGGCTACACTAAAACGATATACGTTGTTTGTTTCTCTTTAGATAAATCTCTTTTGGCACGACGAAACATGGTCAGGGAGATGTTTCAATCTGCTTGATGGGAGTGCTCACAAGTGCACAGACACATTCAATAAGAAAAGATAATTAAAACTGCAGCTGGAAGTCTGTTGTAGTCAAACTGAAGACATATAAACTGAAGTTGCAATTTCAGTGCATACACACTTCTGTGGCACCAGTAAAACATGGTGCTAGCAACGCCAAAGTCATGGGTTCGATTCTCAGGAAATGCATGAACTGATACAAATATATACATTGATTGCAACGTATTGGATAAAAGCATCTGGCAAATGCATAAATGTAAATGAATATGTTTGTATTTATACTATGTGATAATATAGAAGTATAATTAATGTTATTTCAACATAATAGAAAACGTCACATTGCTGATGTCCGCATAAAGTTGCCATATCTTACACGCCTGTAGAACTATTTTCTCCAGCAAGTCCACTCATAATGTTTCATAATTTTTCATCCTCTCTTACTCTCAGAATTAAACACATAATTCAAACTAAACAAACAAATAAATACTGCCACAAGTAATTTTTTTTTTTTTACTTTTCTTTATAAAATGTAAGTTGTTTTGCACATTTACCGAACTGCACTGTTTAAAACATATGCATTTTTTTGTTCATATGTTGTTCATAATTTTTTTTTATCATTGTTCATATTTTTTTCTTTTATACGTTTTATATTAATCATACTTTTAAATTACTTTTAATAAAATATTTTACATACATTCAAAAATAGTAATAGGCCTATGGAAATAATTTAAATTCATACAAAAAAAATTAAAAAATAATAATAATAATAATAATAATATATATATATATATATATATATATATATATATATATATTTCCCTTTCGTCCTGGGAACTCCGACGTGTCGTCGGGGGAGTTCCCTGACGAATTGGGATCACGCTAGGGAGCCAATTGCCTTCGAGAGAATTAAAAACGAGCCAATAGACATTGGCATGCAAGATTTGCATTCCGCAGCCCGCCTACCAGCGCGGGTATAAAAGGCGGAAGTAAACATTGCGCAATGCTTTTTGCTTCGGAGCCGTTCAGTGTCTCTTTGAGCTGCTGTGTCTTCCGAGAGAGTTATATTTAACTACGAGTCGTCTTTGGAAGGGAAGAGAAGATCCTCTGTTGCTGGAATTATGGTACTTCAAGCGACCATCGCTTCCCGCGGCTGGCCGTTTTCCTCTTAAAACAAAAAAGCTGTTTTAACGGCTGGTATTGGGTGGTGAGTATAGCACTTGGGCTTGCAGTTTCCCCGTGTGTCTGCCGCGGTGGTCCCTTTGTGCCTCGGCACGCTAAAGAGTATTTTTTTCTCCCTTCTAAAAGAGCAACACGGGTGCTTCGCGTCCTTTTCAGGATGTCGTTTCACCCGTGCGTTTCTGGATGCGGTCGACTTCTCCCTCAGGAGGATGGTCATAGACACTGCCTCTCGTGTTTGGGCTTAAAGCACGCTGAGGCAGCGTTTGTGAATGAGTCATGTTCTCATTGCGGGAATATGACTCTGGCGATGCTGCGTTCGAGACTGAGATCCCTGAAACATGGGGGAGTCCCTTCAGAGAATCCCCGATCTAGTTCATCTGCCGGTTCAGTTCGGCAGACGGCTACTTCTGTGATTCCTGTTGGTGAGCGGATGAGGGTTACCGTGCAGAACGTCCCGTCTGGTGAGAGATCCTCACGGGCTTCTCACGCCTCTAGTAGCTCGTTGCCATTGGGTGTCCCGGGGGAGCTTCCGGCACCGCCTGAGGATCAGATGTCGATCGCGGCATCGGAGGAAGAGCGGTCATCTTCTGGTGATGACTCAGCGGGTCTACCC
The DNA here is from genome assembly GCA_026230005.1 of Gila orcuttii. Taxonomy (NCBI): domain Eukaryota; kingdom Metazoa; phylum Chordata; class Actinopteri; order Cypriniformes; family Leuciscidae; genus Gila; species Gila orcuttii. The sequence continues at coordinate 21,012,103 of JAPDVR010000006.1, forward strand.
CCTTCGGGTGTGGTGGCTGCGGCTGAGCCGAATCCGGAAATGGCCGCTATGCTCGAAAGGGCAGCTGCGAATGTCGGGCTCGTCTGGAACCCTCCACCGGGTCCCGAACCTTCGCGGCTGGATGATTGGTGTCTCGGAGCAGGCCGTGCTGTTGCCCCGCGGCCTCCTCCAGTACCATTCTTCCCTGAAGTGCATGAGGAGCTGAGGAAGTCTTGGCTGGCCCCCCTCGCGACCAGGCGTAGACAACCTCGCTCCTCCTTCCTCACCACCCTTGACGGCGGAGCGGCGCACGGGTACGAGGGAATCCCCCCAGTGGAGCGGTCGCTTGCGATGCAATTGTGTCCTAAGACCGCTTCCTCCTGGCGGGGTGCCCCTTCACTCCCCTCCCGCGCCTGTAGGTTTTCCTCTGGTCTGACCAGGGATGCCTACATGGCGTGTGGAGACGCCGCTTCCGCCCTGCATGCCATGGCGCTGCTACAGGTCCACCAGGCCAAGGCACTCCATGACATGCAGGGGGGTGGTCTCGACCCGGGTCTGCTGCAGGAGCTGCGTGCGGCGACGGACCTCGCCCTCCGGGCGACGAAAGTCGTCGCACGTTCCCTGGGTCGAGCGATGTCCACCCTGGTGGTCCAGGGGCGCCACCTGTGGCTCACCCTTGCAGATATGCGGGAAGCGGAGAAGAACAAACTTCTCAACTTCCCCATATCCCAAGGGGGCCTCTTCGGCGACGCGGTGGAGAGCTTCGCCCAAGAGTTCTCCACCGCCCAGAAGCAGTCGGAGGCGATACGGCACGTCCTGCACAGGAGGCGGACTGCTGCTGGTCCGTCCTCTGTGGCCGTAGAGCCTCCGGCTGCTCGTCGCCGAGGTCGCCCTCCTGCGGCCGCTCCTCCTTCAGGGCAGCAGTCTACCCCTGGAGGGCGGAGGTCGGGTCGTAAGAGGTCGGGTCGAGGTCGGGCGGAGGTCGGGTCGTAGGACGCCCCCCGCCCCTTCCCGTAAAAGGAAGGGTGGGAAGCGCCCCTGAGACGGGCGACCTGGTGGAGGATCCGGATGCTGCTCTTCGGGAGGGTGCCTCTGCACTCCTCCTTCCCCCGGGGGAGGGCCGGGCGGAAAATCTTTGTTTCAGTTTTGTTTCTGTTCCGCCCGGGTACCACATTTTCAAAAAAAGATCAGTTTCTTCTTCCTCCTCCAGGTCATCCACGGCCGAGACTGGTGGGCAAACAGTCTCCCCCGCCCAAGAGGGCCAGGACGGCAGCGTGTGCCGCCCCCGAGCGGTTACACCCCCGTTTCCCTCTTCCCAGTTTGTGGATAGCAGTGGCGCAGCCCCAGCTGCATCACTCCTGTCTGCGGATGGAGGCGCAGAGACCAGCACACGAGGAGGCAGGGCCTCGTTCCTCATCTCTCCCCCTCCCCTCGCCACCGGGCAGTCCGCAGCAGAATGCGCACGAGCCTTCTCTGCCGTCTGCCCCTCGGTGGAAGCAGGTTGGTGTCAAGCACACCCAGACCCCGCTCTCGGTCGCTACAATGCCACCAGAGCTGGGTCCGTGTCTTCTACCTCGCTGCCCCTCCGCGGGTACGCCGGTGGTTCGGGTGGGTTCGTTGGGACGGTATCTGGAAGCCTGGCTAGCGCTTCCGGGTCCGTCCCGATGGCTCATCCGCACCATTCGGTTCGGCTATGCAATTCAGTTTGCACGCCGGCCTCCCAAGTTCAGGGGCGTCCATTTCACCCGTGTGCGGTCGGCGGACGCCCCTGTCTTGAGGAAAGAGATCGGTGTCCTGCTGGCGAAGGACGCGATCGAGCCGGTCCCTCCTGCCGAGATGAGGTCTGGGTTTTACAGCCCCTACTTCATTGTACCCAAGAAAGGCGGTGGGTTACGGCCAATCCTGGACCTGCGTGTTTTGAATCGGGCCCTGCACAAACTCCCAATCAAAATGCTCACGCAGAAGCGCATTTTCGAGTGCATCCGTCCCCAGGATTGGTTTGCAGGGATCGACCTGAAGGACGCGTACTTTCACGTCTCGATTCTTCCTCGACACAGACCGTTTCTTCGGTTTGCTTTCGAGGGTCGAGCGTATCAGTACAAGGTCCTACCCTTCGGGCTGGCCCTGTCGCCTCGTGTCTTCACGAAAGTCGCGGAGGCGGCCATTGTTCCCATGAGAGAAGAAGGCGTTCGCATTCTCAACTATCTCGACGACTGGCTCATTCTAGCTCACTCGCGAGATGTGTTGTGCGATCACAGGGACATGGTGCTTCGGCACCTCAGCTGGTTGGGGCTTCAGGTCAACTGGGACAAGAGCAAACTCTGCCCCATGCAGAGGATGTCTTATCTCGGTATGGAGCTGGACTCGGTCGCCCAGACTGCGTGCCTCACGGAGGAACGCGTCCAGTCAGTGCTCACCTGCCTCAGGTCTTTTCGAGGCAGGACAGCGGTTCCACTGAAACAATTTCAGAGGCTCCTGGGGCATATGGCAGCCGCAGTAACACCGCTCGGCCTGTTACATATGAGACCGCTTCAGCGCTGGCTTCACGATCGAGTCCCGAGGTGGGCGTGGCACAGAGGCACGTTCCGGGTCAAAGTGACCCCACACTGTCGCCAAACCTTCTCCCCGTGGTCAGATCCTGCGTTTCTACGGGCCGGAGTGCCCCTAGTCCTGGTATGCTGTGGTTTTCACAGATGCCTCTGCCACCGGGTGGGGGGCCATGTACAACGGGCATGCAGTTTCAGGTCTGTGGACGGGGCCTCAACTGCATTGGCACATCAACTGCCTAGAGTTGCAAGCAGTACGTCTAGCCCTGCGTCGCCTCAAGGGGTTTCTCAGACACAGGCACGTACTGGTCCGTACGGGCAGCACTGCGACCGTTGCGTACATCAACCATCAAGGTGGTCTACGCTCCCGTCATATGTCGCGACTCGCCTCCCACCTCCTCCTATGGAGTCAGAAGCATCTGAGGTCGCTTCGTGCCATTCACATTCCAGGGGAGCTCAACCGTGTGGACTTGGTTCACGGAACTCATGCTCCTCGCGACAGCCCCTCCTTGGCCGATTCCTCTGAGGAAGGACCTTCTTTCTCAGAGACGGGGCACTCCCAGACCTCTGGAAACTCCATGTCTGGTCCCTGGACGGGATGCGGAGGTTCTAGTGGGTCTACCACAGGCAGTGGTAGACACCATCACTTCCGCTAGAGCCCCCTCTACGAGGCGCCTCTACGCGTTGAAGTGGAACCTGTCGTCGATTGGTGTTCCTCCCGTCAGGAGGACCCCCGAACTTGCCCGATCGGAGTTGTGCTTTCCTTCCTGCAAGATGGGTTGGACCGGAGGCTGTCCCCCTCCACCCTCAAAGTGTATGTCGCCGCAATAGCCGCACATCACAATGCAGTGGAAGGTAAGTCCTTGGGGAAGCACGACCTGGTCATCAGATTCCTTAAGGGTGCTAGGAGGTTAAATCCACCTCGCGTTTTGCACTCTGTACCCTCTTGGGACCTAGCTCTGGTACTTAGAGCTCTTCAAAGTCCTCCCTTTGAGCCTTTGCTGACTGTAGAGCTTAATTTCCTATCCATCAAGACAGCGCTCTTGTTAGCTTTGGCCTCTTTCAAGAGGGTCGGGGATCTGCAGGCTTTTTCGGTCGACGAATCGTGCCTAGAGTTCGGGCCGGGCCTTTCTCATGTTGTATTGAGACCCCGGCTCGGATATGTACCCAAGGTTCCTACCACTCCCTTCGTGGACCAGGTAGTGAACCTGCAAGCGCTGACCCAGGAGGAGGTAGACCCCTAGCTTTTCTCTGTCCCGTCCGCGCTCTGCGGGTTTATATTGACAGCATGCAAAGCTTCAGAACCTCAGATCAGCTCTTTGTCTGTTACAGAGGCCAGCAGAAGGGGAAGGCCGTCTCCAAGCAGAGGTTAGCCCACTGGTTAGTGGATGCTATCACCCGAGCGTATGAGTCTCTGGGTGAGCCTTGTCCTCTCAGGTTGCGTGCTCACTCTACTAGAGGTGTTGCTGCTTCCTGGGCTTTGGCTCAAGGCGCCCTCACTGACAGACATCTGTAGAGCTGCGGGCTGGGCGACACCGAACACGTTCGCTAGGTTCTATAGCCTTCGTGTGGAACCTGTTTCCTCCCGAGTTCTGGCTACGGCCAGTGGGTCGAGGGAATAGGTCGTGTCGGCTTGCTACGACACTCTGCCTCGCAGCGCTGCCCTACAAAGGCAAAAGACCTTAACTCGCTAGAGTGTGGAACTGAGAAAAATGACTTTAAAGATTTTTAGTTGTCCCGCCAAATTAATTATAGGTAGGACACTGAAAATCGGGCAATTATATGTAATGAAAATTATCTAGATAAAAAAATATTGAGCTCAAACTTGACTTTTGACCACTATTTTAAAGTTACTGTACTCTGCCTTTGTATTGTCAGCAAAAAGTGAGAAGTCATGCCAAGGCAAAAGGCAGTGACTTCCACATTATCAATATTTGGTTTCTGATCACCATTAACAAAATCATTATAGCAACACCTGTATAAAATCTAGTGATCATGGCATTTATTTTGTATGATTTACAATTATAGCCATCTACTTATTGCTATCCTGTGCTTTGGTTGCATTCTGTTGGTCCTATATTAATAGCCTACATTAATCATGACAAAATACCTCCATGGGATAAAGAGTATTTGCAAGTGGTACCGCGTGGCATAAGACTTGCTAAACATGCGTTCAAAATGATCACAATAAAACAGATCCTTGCGCACATTTGACCCGGAGACTGGTTTATAGCGGTGGATCTGAAAGACGCATACTTTCACAGGCGCTTACCGAGATTCGTGTTCCAAGGTGTCACGCTCCTCGGGGGTTCACGAAAAGTAGCCTTTCCCCACGCAGTGGTTTCCCCCTTGAGACTCAGTAGGGAGCGCGTTCTGGACTACCTAGACGACTAATGCATTTATAGCATAACCATCTGTGTTTCGCGTCTTTTCTGTATGCGGTTGTTTCAGCTGTCTGCCCTATTATTGTGCTTGTGCACTTCGCTCGTCCCGCGGATTTATTCCGGACGCTGTGATTGTATTTGTAACCAGCTTGTAAAAGCTGGTCTGATGTTGTATGCACCAGCACTTCTTGCTTCCTTATGTTGTAGGCTATGCACCAATATACCCTTGTTTGTTCATTATTATCACTCCCTGTGATATATTAGTCCCGCGTCGGCTCGACCGTGTTCAGGGCGGTACTGGAGGCGCCCGCAAAGTTTTGGCACTCTGCCAGCTAGATGCATGATTGTTTCAACCAGGTCCGGCATCCGAACTGGGTGAGGCGGGGCTTTAGTTCTTTGTTGTATTCACCTGATATGGCATGTGTACATTTTTGTCAGTCATCTCTGCATATATCCTTCACGATCGTTATATCACGTTTGTCGATGGAGCGGTTTCAGACCATACTAAATGTTCTGACCGCATTAGTGCAGGACAAAGCTCTGAGGACATCAGAAGACAGGGATTGATGGCAGCTGTACACAGCTCTACACAGGCTACATCGTAATTAAAATTTTAATGGAGAGTAAAACAAAGGCAGACCAACGTATAATCTGGTAGGTAGCATTATTTGATAGAACGCCGGCACCGTAACTTCATATTGACGCGCGGCTAAACAAAGGCAGAGAACCGTAACTCAAGCGTGAGCGTTCCAAAACAAAGCCAAAGAGCCGTAACTGGTGTTAAGGTGTTCTGCCTTGGTTTCTCATGGGCTTTTGGATGTTACGGTTAAGACAACCCATTATTTTCTTGAAAAAACAACGGATTTGACTCAAGCTACTTATCCACATGATAAAGGAGGTCTTGAATGTGGCAAAAATATAAATAACTCATTTTCGACCAAAAACGATGTTACGGTCTTTTGCCTTTAGACGGCAGAGCGGATACGTGCGTTTTTTGCTCCGTTGGCGCTAGAGATGCGCGGTTGGTGGTCATAGCCGCGGACTCCGCGGATAAACCGCGGATCGGGCGGATGACGTGATGAAAAAAAATATTTTAATTAAATTCGGGCGGGTGGCAGGCGGTTTCTAGTCTCGCGGCTGTCATCAGCAGCGCCTTGTATCAGCGGATGGCGGGCGGGTGCGGTTTTGAAAATTTGTCAAAAACGTTGGTGCGGATGGATGGCGGACGGATGATGAGTTTTGTGATGCGGTTGCGGATGAAATAATAGCCCATCTGCGCATCTCTAGTTGGCGCCCTACGTCGGTGAGCCTCGTGAGTTCCTCCTTCACCGCTCGGTGCTGGGCGCGGCGGACCGCCCGGCGCCAGGTCTGCTACCTCTAGTAGGGAGTTGTTAGTAGACTGGGTGCTCTAGTGGTCTCTACTGTGACCCATGATGCCACGTGCAGTTCAGCCGTGTCTTCCCCTTGACGGACTCGTTCGTCGTCCCTGTTGAGTACGCTCCCACTTCCCTTGGATTGGGATTACCTCAGGGACTGCCATATGTTTCACTATTCCTTCGGGCTAGTACATATGTGTATTCCTGGCCTTTCTCAGTAAGGCTGGGCCTTCCGCAGCGTTCCTCCTCCCTTGAGGGAACGCTTTCCCAGTGTTATCCAATATCCACTGTGCGGGTCTTGCTGAACAGCAGTGTGATTCCCGTGCTAGCTCCCGCAACTTATTGCAAGAAACTGCTGCAGGGTAGCTTAGCCGGACGCTGGAACAGGCCAGCACCATGGCGTATTATTAGGGATCCCAATTCGTCAGGGAACTCCCCCGACGACACGTCGGAGTTCCCAGGACGAAAGGGAACGTCTCGGTTACGTATGTAACCCTCGTTCCCTCAGTACAGGAAACGGAGACGTGTCGTCCCTTCGCCATGTTGCTGTTCCTTCGCGGAGGACTGGACACTGTTCGGCTCCTCAGCGAAAAGCATTGCGCAATGTTTACTTCCGCCTTTTATACCCGCGCTGGTAGGCGGGCTGCGGAATGCAAATCTTGCATGCCAATGTCTATTGGCCCGTTTTTAATTCTCTCGAAGGCAATTGGCTCCCTAGCGTGATCCCAATTCGTCAGGGAACTCCCCCGACGACACGTCTCCATTCCCTGTACTCAGGGAACGAGGGTTACATACGTGACCGAGACGATATATATATATATATATATATATATATATATATATAGGATTGCGTAAACCTTAAAAACATTGAAATATTTTCTGAGGTCAGGCTGTTTTTATTATTGTACTTTTAAGACTTAATGACCCCCTTTATCATTTAAATTTATAATACATTTATTTTCACCTCAAGATAATTTCATAGTTTTAATTTAAAGTTTAAAGGCCTGACTACTAGAGCTACTAAGTAAGATGCTGGTGCCACCATCTGCACAACGTCTACAGATGTTCTCTCATATGTTAGTCTGGAGCCTTGCACTCTCCCTCAGATAGTTTCATATTATTAATCCTGCACATTGGCTTTTGGTATCTGGGTGTGTGTTTATTCAATAACGCATGTTGTTCCTAGAGATAGGAAAGTCTCAAATTAATTACAGTCTAGACAGCCTGCCCGTCAGATAGACGAAGAGATAGAAAAAAGAGAATGAGAGAGAGAGAGAGAGAGAGAGAGGGGGGAAACAAATGAAGTTGTTCAGTTAGGTGAGTGATATCACACACCGCTGCCCTTGAGCATCAGATGGCCAAAAGTTTAGACTTTTTATTCAAGTATGAGCATTAAAAAACAAACAAAAAATAAATAAATAAAAGTAAATGGTGACCAGGGGCAGTCAATCACCAAAAATGAAAAAAAAAAAAAAAACGCCATAATAGTAGTCTAGTTAGGGGTGCCGCAGTACACCAGTATTGACGATAACCGTGGTATTTAAAAATTGATATTGTGGTTAATACTATAAATATGATATTATCGTATTATTATATATTATCTGGTTGACACTCCAACATAGTAGGTGGCAGTTCTCCGTCTTAACGCTGGTTGCCACTTGTCATAAAACAGACAAAAGAAAAAGATTATGATGCAGTGGGTGCTTCTTAAAACTCAAATTGATGTTTCCTCGCTCCTCCATCCTACAGCCCAATATTGTTAAAAACTCTTTCTCTGTGTCCGATACTCATATTTTAGAGTGATTCATTGGCCATTTTTGAAAGTTTTTAGCAGAAAGTGGTTTACACATAAGTTTGACTAATAGCTTTTTTTATTTTTCTCGATAATATCATTATCGTGAATTTGTCTAAAATCTGATATCATGACAGCCATACTCGTAATCTTCTGATAGCTTTGTGAGGTACAGTAAATATTAACAAATTTAAGTCATTCTTTTTTTCCTAGGTCACAGTTCTCAAATCTCAGTCATGTTTACGTATATTTCAAGGTTTCTATAGATGTATTTCTTATGTCTGTGAGAGAAGTATGAGTATAAAAACTCTGAGTTTAGGTAAAGTTTTGTGACGCGCTTGAGAAAAAAAGTTCACAGACACGTCAGAAAGCGAATCCTTTTTTTCTTCTTTATTTTACACCATTTTTGTGAGTGTACACACATAAAAGCAGACCCTTTACATTTTTGACGAATTTCTTACTCTTATCTGTATGACCAAAAATCTTCCCGCTATTATAAAGAAAAAAATGTGATCGTGTTGGTGCCTCTGGCAACTCTAGATGGTTAAATACGGCACTTCAAAAGATTTTCTTCACAAAAGACTATCAAATCGACTTCAGAAGACAAAAATAATGACCACAATTTATTTAGATGACTTTTGTCGTTCTTGGAGCTTGCTTGAACATTCATCCGAACATTCTGCTGAATTTCTCCTTTGGTGTTCCACGTATGCAAGAAAGTGTTTGGAGCAACATAAGGGTGAATGGACGTTTTTTTGGTCAATTTCTGCATGATCACCACCAGAACAGTGACAGTGACGGAGGAGGTCTGTGTTGGCCTGTGTGCGTATAATCAGCCCTGTCTCTCCTCTTTAATAGGGGCAGGATGGGGCTATGCAACAGCTGCTGTCAAAACCAAATTATCCAGCCAGAAAGATGACCGACCCTGCCCTCTCAATCAACCCCCACACCGGCTCTCTGCTCTGGGTCGCGCTCGGCCCGGCGCCTCCCTCTCCTCTCTAGAGTGCTGGGGGTTCGTACCTCACCTCTCCTCCCCTCCGTCTGTCACTTCATTTTCGAGAGTAATTCATTTTTCACACGGCTAAATTGTTCCACGTCGGAGTCTGACCCAGCTCTGTTCTAATCTACCGGGTTGACCCACGCTAACTCCGAGAGAGAGCGACTAAACAAAGATGCCAACTCATGTATGCACACGCAGGAGCACACACACACACACACACGCACACACACACACACACACACACACACACACACACACACACACACACACACACACACACACACACACGCAACCCTAACGTCCTGGCACAAGCGTGAGCGTGTATTGGAAATGGGTCCAGTGTGTTAGCTAGACAATTTGGTGTATGCATTAACACTTTGCACAATTGTTCAATGCAATCGCTCATGCAATTGCTCAGTTGACATATGTTCAATCGCTCAATTACTCGCTAACTGACTTGTACGATAGACTGAGTTTCTTTTATGCAGGTCTCTTGTGCCAGTGGTTTTCACAAGGAATTATAAAGTGGAGGGACGGTGAATGTTGAAAACTGTTCTCAAGAGAAGGAGAGTGTGACAGAATGAAAGAAAAGAGATAGAAATATGAGTATGGTCCATTGCTGCCTAAGAACAGTCCATTTACATGGTCTGACTGACATGTAAAGTGACTAACCTCAGTTTGGTTTGTTTTTAGTGGCGGGTTTATCTGAAATAGATTCTAGCATAAAAATAAACCAGCAAGGACATAAATTCATTCAAATAATCCTACGGCTGTCACCATGAATAGTTGTGGAATGGAATAAACTGAAAAAAATAGTGGAACATGTGAATAAGCTTCAGGCTTTAATTTATGTATGTCCAGAAGTAATAAGTCCTGGTTATTTCACAGACATAACACAGAAAACAAAGCAGAATATACAGTTCTGTTTGTAGTTGACTTGCCACTAAGTGTTAGTATAGCCAAAATAGTCCCAAGCATTCTTTGCAAATCTGGTGAAGCTGGTTAACTAAGGACATGCTGGATAAGACAGTTAAGAAGCTTGGTTGGTGATCCAACACCAATTGCCTAGAGACCAACATTCAAAACATACACTTGTGATCGGCTGTGCTAGTCTTTTCAGGAGGAGCATGTATGTAGTGAGACTCGAATGAATTACATAGCAAAGTTTAATACTTAGGGTATCCCTAATTATGTCAATAATTGAAACCCTTGCTTTAAAAAAATAAATAAATCAGATGTGCCAGCATGTTACTATCCTACTGAGATGGTTTTGAGGCTGATATGCTAATGGGTCAGACATTAATGTAGACCCAAAAGGAATAAATCGCATATCTAGACCATGATATGTGAGTGGAGTGGAGTAATAGCAGTTTCCCTTCCCCTGTTAATGCATTCAGTAATCACTCCACTTCAAATTCACTCCGGGTTTTACATTTCCCTTGTCTCACCTGCTCCCTGTTCACTGGTGAGAAAAATGGCTCATGCATTAACATGGAAATACACAAAAGATTATGAGTAAAAAAAAAAAAAAAAAAAAAAAAAAAAAACAGGTTCTTTAAACTATAACAAGACTATTCACACCCACACTCATATAAGGTTCTAGACAAAAAATGGTTCTTTGGAGAACCAAAAAAAAAGAAATCGCTCATTTATGGCATCGCTGCAAAAGCACTTTTCGTTTCTTACTGGCAACTGAAAGAAAATTTGTTTTAGCTGTACAAAAACAGTCTGTTATGCTGCTTCATATTGCAAACTGGTCTTTATAACATTATTTTAATTTACTATGGCAATCATAAACACAGTTTTTTTAATGCAAATAGTTTTATATTTTAGTGTAAATTGTCATTCTTGTAGTTATTTATCTATAGTGGCTAATGAATAAGAATTCTCACACATAAAAAAAAATAGCTTACTTCTGCATTGAAAATTATAGGTAAATTATAGTCGTTGCCACACTAGAACGCAATATGATGTCAATATCTGCAGTGTCTTTTTAAATGCTTAATTGAACAATAATAGATAATGATAATAGATAAAAAATGTAAAAATATGCAATCTACTCTCTACACTCCGTTTCTCTACTTCCACTCTGCATCGCTCACATACTCTGATCTAGGCAGAGGCTTGGCACTTTGATTAGCCAGAAAAACTGTGAATTTTGTCTGGGTAACATAAATCATACATTAATAAAATGCTTTGACAGTCAGGTTAAGAGAATGTCTATATTCTATGGCCTGAGATTCTAATTTCATTCCCCACACACCTGCTTAATTTCTGAGGTTATCACTTGACAAGATGTAAATCAGATAATCACTTTAAACTTTTCAAAATTCTAGAGTTTTTCTCTAGATGATTCCAACAGACACACATACACAGAGATAAAAGTGAGTGACGTGTGAGTGGACCCAGGTTAATTACGGTTCATGATAGAAATCTTTAATGGTTGTCTATTAAAAGGTAATTAGAGGATGTGAGTGTGTCTGATAACTTATCTCGGCACCTTTGTCTGCCCCAGTCTCGCTCTCTTACACACACTCACATAAATGATCATCCTATAAAAAGAGGTGAAAAGCAGTGGAATGAAATTGAATGTTTTTGACGGGACAGTAAAACCTGCCATTTTCTATGCAGATATCTAAAAGTAATGTTATAGAAACGATTCTTTCTTTCATTCTTTCTCTTGCTTTTCTCTTTCTCCCGTATTAATTTTTCATCTGCTCGCTGGGGCTTATGTTTTATTGAGGCACTCTGTGTCATCCACCAGGATGTTCAACATTATGAACCATCTTTTATATATGATGGACAATCAATAGCCTACCTCACTGCATTACACAAACTACAGAATAACTAAGACAGTGCCTCTTGTTAGGATCTCACAGAAAAAAGCAGGCAGGAAAGGATAAGATTTTTGCGACCTCTTTCAGAGGGGGACCATTGAAAGGTTAACTGTCAATGCATTAGGGATGATACACTTTTCAAAAGATTTCTTGGCGGATATAAAAAGTTTTTGCATATAGTAGACTTTACATGAAAAGAAAGGGAAACAGCTGCAAGTGACCTCAGAGCTTTCTGAATGTAAGACTTAAAAGGGGACTCAATCATACCACAAAAGGACCCAAAACAAACCATAATCAGACATTTTAGTCATTTTAAGGGGGCCTGGGGATCATTTGTGGGGTTCAAATATGCGTCTTATATCTTGAGACCACTTGGAGTCTTTAAACAATTAGGTATAAAAATACTCTTAAATTTACTGCCTAGGGATGCATAAAATGTTGTCCAAATATAAAAGCTTTCTAGAATAAGAATGCAATTAGAATGTAGAAAACACCACAGTGGTGTAAGTTAAAGTCTATTGGCCAATTCAAAAAAAGAGAAAATTAACAAAAAGACAATCCCTTAGCTATATCATGCCAAAACTAAACTTTCTGTTTCAACTGGAAATGAGTCACCATAGGACAGAACTGCGTAGATTAAGAGATGCAGCTCTCTAAGACACGGGTAGCTGTGTCAAACATGTTGCTTGATCCTTGTTTTAGAGTAAAGAATAATCTTCTACATCATTTCCTTTCAGCAATTTATTCAGAATAAGAATGAATAAATGACATGCATTTCACAGATTGCTTTATCTAAAACAACTTACAAATAAGGATCAACAAAAGTTATTTATTATACAGAATATATATATATATATATATATATATATATATATATATATAAAAATGTCGAAGTTCAAGAATTTCTACTTTATTATGTTGCATCCAGTAGAAGTAAAAGAGCCTCTCGTTGAACATTTGTCTTGGACTACTGACATACCCTGACTGGCCTTCATGGTGTGGGCAGTATGGTCGACAGGATATGTGATTCGCTGGCTGTGAAATCTGCAAATGAACTGACCCTCAGAAGCTACCAACCCCCTTGTGCCACTACTCTTCATTATGGTGCCCCTTAATTGGCCTGGATGTTGCCATAGATCATTAGGTGGGTGGCTGCAAGTCCATCAACTGTCACAAATCCATCCTGATAGATGATGTGATGTATTACCACTTTACTGAAGCCAAATCTAATACTGAGATATGACTGCAATGTTATGGAAACTGTTGAATTTTGTAGGACTAAAAGAGTGGATCCTGACCAGGCTAATGTGTCCTCTTCCAAACCACTGGGGTACAAAATTACACACCTACTGTATACCACGGCATGTCTTATGGATGTCAAATTGTAGTGTTTTCTGGGGTGGGATAGACTCAGAACTCCATAGGATTCACCTTGATCAAGGCTATCTGTAAGGTATTCAGTGCTTAAGAGGCTTAAAGACAACAAGCTCATCTTGTTTGGGACATCATGGGATAAATCAAGTGGGTTATGCCTTTGGAAGGCCCTTCTATGTTGACAGGGCTTATTCAAGTGGTGCTTATTCTTGGTACTAATTCAGAGTATTCTTGCTGAGACCCCAGGGCTGCCAAACAGCCCAGCAGAAAACTATGTAAATCTAAAGGAGCAATTTACAACCTATCCAGTCCATTAGCCAGGCAATGAAGGCCTAGGTAAACATCTAGAGAGTGGAACAGCTCTCGTCCTCTCTTAAAAATAGCTAAACGGCCAATTCCATGATATATTCTTGCAAATATCTCAGTAGGTCACTATATCTATAATATGACATCATCAAAACTCCAAGTTCCCATTTCAAACAGAAGTCATGCCATGTACCAGGAGCTTGCAGGCAGGTAGAAACAAGAAAACTGGAAGACTGAAATAGCTGGACATCAGAGGCCGAAACCACTCTCGTGTTGTATTTTGAAAGGTACTGGAAGAGCTCCATATGCCTGGAATTACTGCCATCCCAAAAGAGGTGCCACCGCACATCATCAGAACCACTATCTGGGGGCCTCGGCTAATGCAGCCTGACAACAAGAAACTTGTACAAGCTTCTCTGGTTGGCAGGTTATTAGCAGTGATTGTGCCCAGTTTCCAGTCTGTATCATGTCCTCATTCACATGTGGTAAGATGATATGAAAGGACAGCTGGAAACTAGTCTCCACATCTGAGGTGGTCCTAGTTTCTGCGCCTTGATGACAGCCTTGACTAGAGCTGTATTTTCCAGTGGAATCAAAGTTTGGCTGATAACCTTCGGCATTAAACCCTGCTGGTAGATACTGTAACCACACCATTAAGAGTGCCAATGAGGCAACCTCCCAGGAAACCAAAAAATTTTTTGGACTGGATTGTCAAAAATACATTATACGAGTACATCAGATCTGTGAACACCACCCTCTTCCCTGGACTGGAGAAGTACTCTAGTTCCCTTTCAAAGAAACTGATCTGCCCTACAAAGGCAAAAGACCTTAAGTCGCTAGAGTGTGGAACTGAGAAAAATGACTTTAAAGATTTTTAGTTGTCCCGCCAAATTAAGTATAGGTAGGACACTAGAAATCTGGCAATTAGATGTTTTAGTAATGAAAAGTATCTACATAAAAAAAATCTTGAGCTCAAACTTGACTTTTGATCACTATTTTAAAGTTACTGTACTCTGCCTTTGTATTGTCAGCAAAAAGTGAGAAGTCATGCCAAGGCAAAAGGCAGTAACTTCCACATTATCAATATTTGGTTGCTGATCACCATTAACACTATTCATAAGTGTTAATGGTGTATACAATGGCCTGTACACAATCTAGTGATCATGGCATTTATTTTGTATGATTTACAATTACTTATAGATATCTACTTATTGCTATCCTGTGCTTTGGTTGCATTCTGGTGGAATTAATGTATTAGACATTAAAAATACCTCCATAGTATCTTCAATTGCTTTCGAGTGGCATAAGACTTGCTAAACGCGCGTTCAAAATGATCACGATAAAACAGATCCTCACGCACATTCGACCCGGGGACTGGAATATAGTATATTCATGTTCGAAAGTGTCATGCTCCTTGTATGTTCATGAAAAGTACGAAGTATGGACGCGGTGCTTTCCCCCTTGAGACTCAGTGGGGAGCGCGTTCTGCACTACCTAGACGACTAATGCATTTATAGCACAACCTTCTGTGTTCTGCACCTTTTCAGTATGCAGTGGTTTCAGCTGTCTGCCCTATTATTGTGCTTGTGCACCGCTCGTCCCGCGGATTTATTCCAGACACTGTGATTACCCGCTTGTAACAGCTGATGTTGTAGGCAACAGCACTTCTTGCTTCATTATGTTGTATGCACTAATATACCCTTGTTGCTTCATAATTATCACTCCCTGTGATATATTAGTCCCACGTCGGCTCGACCGTGTTCAGGGCGGTGCTGAAGGCGCCGGCGAAGTTTTGGCACTCTGCCAGCTAGATGCATGATTGTTTCAACCAGGTCCCGTACCCGAACTGGGTGAGGCGGGACTTTAGTTCTTTGTTGTATTCACCTGCTACAGCATGCGTAACATTTTCTGTCAACTGCATATATCGCACGTTTGTCGATGGAGTGGGTTCAGACCAGGCTACTAAATGTTCTGACCGCGTTTGTGCAGGACAAAGCTCTGAAGACATCAGGTTACAGGGACTGATGGCAGCTGTACAAATTACACAGGATACATCGTAATTTCAATTTTAATGGACAATAAAACAAAGGCAGAACACCGTACAATCTGATGGGTAGCATTATTTGATAGAACTCCGGCACAGTAACTTCATATTGACGCACAGCTAAACAAACTCAGAGTAACTCAATATGAGCGTTCCAAAACAAAGCCAAAGAGCGGTAACTGGTGTTACGCAGTTCTGCCTTGATTTCTCATGGGCTTTTGGAAGTTACTGTTAAGACAACCCATTATTTTCTCGAAAAAACAACGGAATTGACTCAAGATACTTATCCACATGATAAAGGAGGTCTTGAATGTGCCAAAAATATCAATAACTCATTTTCGACCAAAAACGAAGTTACGGTCTTTTGCCTTTGCACGGCAGTGATGCTTGCTGACGCAACATCCCGTGCCCTTTTAGGGAACTAGGGTTACATACATAACCCGATACAACCCTAGTTTCTTGAAAGGGAAATGTCTCATTCCCCTCTCAGGGAACCGGCGTTACATTCATAACCCGAGACGTAGTACTACATCTCCAACCCCCTGAACACCAAAGATGCACATCCTCATGAATTTTCCACTTTTGCTCAACCTTAAAAGTTATTGTGACACAAAAAAAACCCAGTCGAAAATGAACTTTTTCAATCGAAAACCATAACAACAAACAAACAAAAGATAAAGCTAAAGAGATAAAGAGCTCATCTTGGCACTATATAAATGTGCAAATAAATGTGTTTGTCTGCAGTAAAATACATTTTTAAGAAAGGTGAACACAATGGAGTTGTGACTTAGAAGTAGGACATGTGGGTTCAAGTCTGGCATTATGTTTCCTTCGTATCTTTCTCCCTTTTTTCCTGTCATATCTTCAACTGGCTCTATAAAAAATAATAATTACAGTCTTTCATATTTTTACAGAATGTTTTTTCCCCTCTTCTTTGGATCTCTTTTTTGTTTTCGTTCTTGAATGTTAATAGTGTTTAAGGTTGATTTGTTGCTATCATACTGCAACATTTATTTTTAGCTACTTCACAGAAATATTGGCCTAGAAAGCATCAAAACTATTTTATGCATTTGTAGATTTTGATTGTCTTATAAGTACCTTATGTAACACTCAGCTACACCGAATAATCAGAGAATATATTTTTCAATCACACATACACACACACACACACAAGTGCACACTCACACGCGTACGCACGCACAGACACACACACACACACGCACGCACAGACACACACACACACACACACACACACACACACACACACACACACACACACACACATGCAATCTTTCCTCACCTCCTGTATTCATTGATTTCCTGATACTAAGATAACTATAATCAGACGTAAACATCAGATGTGTTTCCACAGTGCCATGCTGAAGATAGCGAATTATGGGTTGTCAGTGGCCCATGTTAATGCTTATATCGTTGCCTTGTGTGTATGTGAGGAAAAATACATATGGTGGTTATTGAATAGATATCTAGTACTTTGTTACTGATGACAGGTGGGTTGCCACGTATTCTTAGTTGACATCTCTACTATTATTCAATGTGCTGTTATTTGAGTAAGTTCTTTGGAGCCATACAACCATTAAATATAACATCTCATTCACGAGTTCACACTTACAAATGATCAGAGAATAAATGGTTATGCGTATTTGGCGTGCTGTCCGGGGGGAGGGCTCCGAGCTCGGAAATTGGGCCCGAACCCAGAGTACTCCCCCCGTATCTCTGTTTAGGAAGATAACTAGGCAAGTGTGAGGAGATGGGGTGGTGGAGGGATGCTGAAAACTGTCGAGGAATATGGGTGAGTCGACTGTGTATATTTATAGGCTTTACTCGTGCTGATTGAGTGGACCTGTTGATTACTGATTGCTGACAGCTGGCTGGAATGACTTGATTGTTTGATCATTAGAACGTGTTCCTCCCGAACCTTGTTAATAAAACATCAATTCACGAGTTCACACTTACAAATGATCAGAGAATAAATGGTTATGCGTATTTGGCGTGCTGTCCGGGGGGAGGGCTCCGAGCTCGGAAATTGGGCCCGAACCCAGAGTACTCCCCATAAAGCAAAGTGAGCAAAGGACAGCCGCCTGCTTAAAGACCCCCCGAAAAGAGCGCAGAGATTGGCGGGCTGGCATTTCAAGGAGAGCCTGGTTGTTTTGGCTGGGAGAGCTCTTGTGGTGTCCGACAAGAGTTCAATGCTTACGGTGTCGGGGGGGTAAGTATGGATGTTCGAACGGGAGGGTTCTTGTGGCAATGGTCAGGGCACCGGAAAGGGTAAGCCTCACCAGTCAGGAAAGAGAGAACATAGATGCTTGACTGGGAGGGTTTGGCTACGTCCGCTGGGAGATCAATACTTGCTGGACGGAGGAGGAGATGAAGATGCTTGACCTGGGGAACTCTCGTTGTGTCCACTGGGAGATCAATACTCGCTGGACGGAGAAAGAGAAGATATAAATACTCGACCAGGAAGCCTGTCTCTGGGTCCGCTGGGAGATCAATACTCGCTGGACAAAGAAAGGGAAGACATGGATGCTCGACCGGGAAGGCTCTTGCTGTGTCCGCTGGGAGATCAATACTCGCTGGACGGAGAAAGAGAAGACATAGAAGCTCGACCGGGAAGGCTCCCGCTGTGTCCGCTGGGAGATCAATACTCGCTGGACGGAGAAAGAGAAGACATGGATGCTCGACCTGGAAGGCTCTCGCTTTGTCCGCTGGGAGATCAGTACTAGCTGGATGGAGAAAGAGAAGAGATGGATGCTCGAATGTTTTTTTTTTTTTTTTTTACCGATGAGGATTTGGTGGGCTTTTTTGATATGGAAACGGTTAGTTCTGATATAGGTTTGGAACGCGTCTGAGGACCATCTTCCAAGGCTTTGGATCTGTTGCTGGGAGAGGCCTTTTTGGGCTGCTTAAGTTGCTGCCCCGATGCAGAAGGAATGGCTGGAGAAATTCTCTGCTGGGATGCCTGATAGTTGGAGAACAGATTTTAGGTGTTTTTGGAACCAAAAGCGTGTCACGGGTTTGTTAGAGTCGTCTATGAACAGGGGTTCGAGATGGGATTTAGCATGAGAGTTTCTCAGTTGGAGGTATGCTAGTATAGTTTGGAATGGTTGAATTGGTGACGAGAGGTTGAAAATATATATGAAGTGGCCTTTTTTGGTTTGGTCTGTTTTGCTTTGTTTAATCAGAAAATAGATAGTTTCACTGTCAAGCACTGAAAGGTCTGAGATGTTTGGGTGGATTTTTGGGTCAAATCTGGAAGTGATAGCCAGTTCAGAGCATCTTAGGAAACCGAAAAAAGCTAGAATAAACATGGAGTCGAGTGTGCGAGAGGTATTAAGGGATCGGTAGCCTGTGCGGAGGGTATGAATACATTTGGTAAGAATATCTAAAGTTATGGGTTGTCTGCAGTGTTGGGCAAGTTACTTTTAAAAAGTAATTAGTTACAGTTACTAGTTACTTCTTCCAAAAAGTAACTAAATTAGTAACTCAGTTACAAATTTTAAAAGTAACTAGTTACTTATGAAAGTAACTATTGCGTTACTTTCAAGTAAAATTAAATTTTAAATGCTCAAATGTGACCCCACCTCTACCCCTCTTTAACGGAACTTAAAATACATGTGCATGTTCAATTATTTATGATAAATTTGAATATTATAATGAAATGGACACTTAATACAATACATTATTAACAGAAACATGAAACATTGTACACGCATCTAAAAAAAAATGTTGCTGTGGGACAAAGTGAGACTAGCCTCCAATCAAACGCCATGTATGTAGATATTATGTTTATATAGTGGATCAATGCAAATAACACAATAGATGTTTTGGAAATTTTGATATTTATTGCCCCTCAACAGGCCACAACTGGGCAAAATTAAATTAAGCTTGTTAAGCTCGTCGCCATACCTGTCTCTCGTTGACTGACTGGCTTGTGTTGTTCCTTGTGTGTCCTGTCCTGCCCGACTATGCGTTATGATGGGTCGTTCGCAATTCATGAGCGTTAGCCGTTAGTGATGATGGGTCGTTCGCGAATGAGCGTTAGTGATGATGGATCGACTCGTTCGCGAATGAGGTTTTGATGGGTCGTTCGCGATTCGCGAATGAGCCGACTCTAAGAGCCGGCTCTTTTAGGTGAACGTTGGGAGCTGGCTCGCATATCTGAAGAGCCGACTCTATTTTTACAAATTTAGCCTATAGAAATTAAATAATTATGTAATACAAATTGAAATATTATAGTCAAAGTCATTTAAAGAGCCGTTTGTGAGCCAAAAGAGCCGGCTCTTTTCAGTGAGCTGAGTCAAAAGAGCCGAATGCCCATCACTACTATGCGTGCTTTCGAACACCCGCCCAACTCTACCTCTGATTGGCTTACAATGACATTTTACTCTACCTTATAGCCAATCGTCAGCATTTATGCGCTTGTCTCGTGCTCTGCCCACTAACCAAGGAAGAACAGTAAAAAAAGTATTTGCCTCTCGCTCAGAGATCTAGTTGGTCTGATGAAAAAAAAAACAGCTTCATCAGTTATAGTAACACGCCGCATTTTTTGGCAGTAACGGTAACGGCGTTATTAAGATGAGAAGAGTAATCAATTAGATTACTCGTTACTGGAAAAAGTAATGCCGTTAGTAACGGCGTTATTTATAACGCCGTTATTCCCATCACTGGTTGTCTGGTGTCCGGGCGGGTGGGCTGGGATCGTTGGATGCCTTTAATTAAGAGGGAGGTTTGTGAATTGTTTATCTCCGGTGAGGGGGCGCCGTGAATCAATTTGTGAAAAAATTGGATGCCGCTTAAGTAACTTTTGATGGACCCGACTTGGAGGCTCTTAACGCTGTTAATGTAAGAAATTAAGGAGGTTATTGTAAGGAGGGAAAAATCAGGGAATGGCGTGTTATAAGAAAGGTGGAAGGCTTTAAAACATCTCCATGCGGTCACATAGGATTGGAGAGTTCTGGGGGAAACTGCTTGGAGAATGGTGTCGAGTGATATGTTGAGGAGGGATTTTTGCGGGTGGGTTACGGGAATATTAATTCCGAATAATGAGGTACTGGAGTTGGGAGCTTGTCTGCCTCTGGAGCCAGCATCCTGAATTTCTGAAACATAAAGCGAGACAGAGAGTCAGCAATTTGTTTTTTTGATCCGGGGATGTGTTTAGCAATTAAGATAAATTGATCACATGCTGAAATCCAGATTAGACGTCTTAAAAGTGGCATCAGTGCGGGTGAATGGGAACGGCCTTTATTAATGCACTGGACTGTAGCTTCGTTGTCACAATGCACTATGATGCTGCTGGCAGTCCATTCTTTCCCCCTCAGGAAGGCTGCTACTACGAGAGGGTAGAGCTCGAATAATGCAGAGGACTGTAGCGTGTCCTGTATTTGGGGGGGCCAAGTAGACGCGAACCAGCGTCCTTGGCAGAACCCCCCAAAGCCGACTGAGGGGGCTGCATCTGTGAACAGCTGGATGTCGATGGGGGAGGAAATTAGATCCTTATAGAAAAAGGATAGGCCGTTCCACTGTTTAAGGAAAGTTATCCATAGGCTGAGTTCGTCGCGGCATGCTGGAGTTAGGGAAATGAGATCCTCTAGTGCGTGAACTGAAGACGCGAGAGAGAGGAGATGAGACATGAAAGGGCGGCCTTGTGGAATAATGTGCATGGCGAAGTTTAAGTGGCCGAGCATGGATAGGAGTTCGCGTTTGGAACACTTTGAACTGTCTACGAGGGTAGATGAGATGAGGATTATTCTATCGATTTTCTCCTTGGGCAGGGAGGCCTGGTATTTAACTGAATTTAGATTAATGCCAAGGAACTCAATGGATGTGGCGGGACCCATGGTTATTTCGTGGGCGATGGGGATTCCGAGCTCGGAAAAGACTTTTTGAACTGTTAGGATCTGGGCTGCTGGAATGGCGCCGGGAGGCGAAATTATTAGAAAATCGTCCAGCAGGTGAATGAGGTGAGGAATTGCATAATTGTTTGACAAGATCCAGCAAACGGCTTCAGATAGCATGTCAAAAATTTTGGGGCTGCTTTTGCATCCAAAAGTTAAGCGTACGGCGAAATAGAATTTCCCATGCCAACGCACTCCAAATAAGTGCCATGAATCCGGGTGGGTGGGCATCACTTTAAAAGCGAGCCAGGCACCCCGACCCACGATTTTTATCAGGTCGACTGCTTGATCTACGTCGTGGTATTTGAGAGAAAATTCGTTGAGTGGGATCAGGCTGTTAATGCTTGGGAACAGGGATTTATGTGGAGCTGACAGATCGACTATGAGGCGTTTCTTACCTGAAAACTTTCTCGTAGCCACTCCAATGGGGCTAATGCGCAAAACTTTGAAAGGAGGCTCGTCAAAAGGGCCAATCATGAAGCCTGACTCGACTTCTTTCTTAATCAGGTTGTCTACCACGTCGGGCTCGGCGAGAGCCGATTGGAGATTATCGCAGATGATGTTTTGGGAAAGCGGACAAACCACTCCAGGTTTAAAACCATGTTGTAGGCCAGACAGCAGATATTCAGTGAAGTTTGAGTCCAGGTGGTGAGCTAGTTCGATAGAAAGGCGAGAAATATTCACGGGAGTCGATAAATAATTTTTTGATTTTTTATTGACATCTTTAAAGACAGGGCATACAGGACTGGCATGAGCACCGCCACAGAAGCTACATATGTGCAAGTACCGACAACGCTGCCTGGTGCACTTGCCGATATTAAAATTGTTGCAAGGCTGTTTGCTGTCCGTAAGTGCTCTGGAGCTGATATTAGCCTTGTGTGGATATGGGTTGCTAGTCGCCGGTCTTGGTGTATAGCTGGTGGATTTGACTGGTGCTGTTTCCGGACATGGGGAAACGGAGGGGATAACTTGAGGGCACGATATTGTGGAATGTGCCACTGACCTGCAGACCGCGCAAGAAATATTCCTGCAGCCAAGGAAAACTCTGCTGTGTAGGTCAGTGTCTAGTGGTCCACAGTATGGGCATTGGTTCCACTGTGAAACCCTAACAGCGCATTTTGCTGAGAAGAGTTTATGATATGGGTAAAAGTGCCCTCCCCCGTAGGACAACGCGAGCTCGGCTATCAGCGCTAAATAGTCGTTCAGTTTGCATCGCCTATGAGGGAAGGCTGAGCAAATGATTTCTGTGAAGTGGCTGAAAGCGATTGAAAACTCCGAAAAAGAAAGTAAACGTGATGAATGTGCATTTTGTTTTTTTAAAGTGGCTGAAAAATCCCCGCAGTCTAACTGACGGTTAGAATCAGATACGGGAAGCAGAGAAAGTAAATGTGAAAGGTCTACATCCGCACTGGCCAGAATCTGTGCTCGGATGTTTTGAGTCACTGGGGGAGGCTCCAGAGCGACAGCGTTTGGTGGGACTGGCAACGGGGTAGTTGTGAAAAGAGAAAATTGTGATTTGGCATTTAAGAGAGAGCTGTAAGGGAGAGAAGCCTGGGCTGCGACTATCGGCGGAGGCAGCCTCACGCTTAGGTCGGCCTGTGGGGCTTGAGAAGGGAAATTGAGAAAAGCATAAGGGGGAAAAGGAGGAAATGAATGAGAAGCCTGAGCTTGGTTTGCAAGCGGAGGCGGTCTCGCACTTGCTTGAGCTGCAGGCCACTGAAAATGGGAGGGGTTAGCAGTAGTCGCAGGAAGATGGTGGAAAGTTTGAGCCTGTACCGCTAGCGGAGGCAGCCTCACGCTAGCGTCTGCTACGGGAGCCGGAGGCCACTGCAGAGGAAAAGAGTTAGAAACAGCAGGAGGAAAAAACTGTGAGGCAGAGGGTGAGCCGGCGGTCCCAGCTGTGTATGGCGCTGCGGCGGGAAGCGCCGTGCTGAAAATCTCAGCTGAAGCGGGAGGCGAGTGAGGTCTCGTGGCGGTGGAATCTGGAGCGCGACCCAGGCTCGCAGAAATCCTGACGCCGCGGGCTGAAGCGCGCGGCAAACCGAATCTTGCACGGGAAGGTGGCGGAGTCGGGCGAGGCGAATTCGGGGCCTCACGAGAATTTCCCGGCCTGCTGGCCGCCTTGGAACCTGGGGTGGATTTAGGAGAGAGATTTGATGATTGCAAGGTAACGTATAAGTTGTATAGTTGCGCTTTAGTCATCCTGCGCGAGGGCTGAATATCAGAGTTTATCAGCGCTTGTCTCAGACTCAGGACTGTCCACTTCCCAATAGGCGGAATCGTTGGTACGGCCGAACGATAGGAGGACGAAGGGGAGGAAGCTGGAGTCCTCGCCGGTGGAGGTGAGGGTAAACCTCGGCGTCTTGGCGTGCAAGGGGTTGTTTGCGCAGACCGGCGCCAGAGAGATGAACCGTGGGGCTCGGAGGCGGTATCAGGTGGAGAGGTTGTCCTAGGGCCAGCTGATGGCGCTGGAGGAACCGGAGCATGGTTAAGCTCGTCATCGGATGGTGAAAGCTGCATTTGGGACGTCGTAGCAAAGCGGTAAACCTGCTGAAAACTGTCGAGGAATATGGGTGAGTCGACTGTGTATATTTATAGGCTTTACTCGTGCTGATTGAGTGGACCTGTTGATTACTGATTGCTGACAGCTGGCTGGAATGACTTGATTGTTTGATCATTAGAACGTGTTCCTCCCGAACCTTGTTAATAAAACATCAATAATAAGCGTGCATTTGCAAATTGTGATAAACATTGAGTGATAAAACATAATAATACTCCTCTATTTCTTGTTACATCTTTAAGGCTGTAGTTAGAGTGGATTATAATTACAGCTGTCAATCTTTCTAAAAAAAATAATTCCATTAATCTCTTTTTTTCTCCCTCATAATTTCTTGATTTGACAAGTTGTGTGGATGGAATGTAACAGTTAATTATATCTATATAATAGCACTGAACAGATGTCGAAATGCAAACATGGACCTGCAAATGCATGCAATAATTTAAAAACAAATATAGTTGTTTTTTCCAATTGTGTACAGTCTCTTTATTGAGTTAAATATGTAAATATATTTACGTTTCAGGCGGCTAAATACAATTTATGCTGTGAATTGCCACATAAAATATTGGGGTATAGGTTAAAATTAAAAAAAAAAAATGTAATAAAATGTGTACACAGGCAGTAATGCATTTCTATTAGATGTGGAGGCAAGGCATTTTGGAGATTTTGAAGACGAATTAATTAATTTAGTTGTAAAGTTGGCCAAATCATCTTTCGAGCAGTGAGATTATTAATAACGGTCACAGAAGTAATTCCTAAAGAATTTTCACAAGGTAAACAGTCTATTTCTAATATACTTGTGCATATTTTGCGAATATTTTACTAGGGTTACCAGCTCCACATAGTCACGAGAGGAGTTGAAATGTTAGTAATAACTTTAGATATAGGCTAAGAAGCAATTTAATCACTTGTCAATGTATGCAATAGTAAAGTCAGCTACACTATATTTCACATGTACAGTGGTTTGTTTTTAACATTTTCTAATTCCAGGTTTATTTGAGTGCATACTGTTTGAAACTCTTCCACCAGCCTTCTCTCTTTCTTTCTCTCTTTCTGTCTCCCCCTTCTAATGTCCTCAACATCCCACGGCTGCCACCAGTAGCAGTGTTACCATGGCAACTGTCTCCGTTGGTATGCCTCCTTCCTGGCGCTTGTACTGGAGTGGCGATAACAGGCTTGGCAAACTCTGTCCCACCAAACAACCGAGTTTATCAGCAAGCACAGAGGGCCGAGGAAAAAGCTACTCTTTATGTAATCCATAGGCTTTAATGATGGAATCTATAAAGGGATATCTGTTACATAAAACAACGGATTTGGTTCTCTGAGCAGACACACACACACACACACACACACACACACACACACACACACACACACACACACACACACACACACACACACACACACACACACACACACACACACACACACACACACACACACACACACACATAAGCTTTTACTCAGCTTTAAAAAATGGAAACGTCACTTGTTTTTATATGAAGCTAATTATAATGACTACAGTGAAATTTATTTTGTATGATTTCAGCCAATGGAATTGCTTGCTTTGAATTACACCAATGGTGTTCTAGTTTGACTCAACGTGTAGACCAAATTCATTCAAAAGATCCATTAAAAGCACAAGGACATTTTGTACCCAAGTAAACACACACATTGAAACTCACACATCATCCTTCTAGCTGAGACATTTTGTCTTTTCTAGTTGTTTTAGACCCAGTTGTGACTTTCTGCACCTTACGGAACCGTCTGCTTAACAGAAAGACCCAGAGAGGGTATTAAAAGGTAACACCGGGTTACTGGTGGCACAGTCTCTCATCATGACCCAGCACGGTAACCTCTGACAGTCATGTGATTCAAACATTTAGTCCTATAAAACCCTCAAAGCAAGCTAGGTCAAGACCACAACCTGAAGAACAAGAGCAGGAGACAGAAAAAGAAAGAAAGAAAGTGCAGACCTTAATTCTGAAATGCTAGACAGTGGGCGGAAGTTAAAAGCGTGTGCATGAAAGGTGTCGAAATTCACTATAGCCACAGGGCCCATTAAAATCAGGTTTGAGTCACACACAACAGGACAGAGTGTATTTTATAGAAGAAATTCAGCTGTGAGCTTTAGATGTGAGGCACAATGAATAAGCCAGACGCACTTATAGTCTTATTAGACGTGATGAAGTTGAGAACCAAAGAGTGGATTACTGAATTAAGTAAAAAAAAAAAGTTCTGAAACATACTTAATGCAAATATGTAGAGGATAAATAGTCTAAAGGTGCATACACTGTAAAAAATAATTCCGTAAAAAAAACGATAATGTACTGGCAGAAAATTACCAGGACATTTTCCGTTAAATGACAGACAGTTCCTTCAACTCTAAAATGGAAAATTTTGTATATTAACAGTACATTTTCTGTACTATTCACAGATAATCCTTATACAGAACTTTCTATTTTTAAAGAATTTTTATAGCATATCTTTTGGTAGCAAATAATTCAAGAATGATATATACAGATTGAACATGGTTTATTTTTGCACAGGCTGTGTTGGTTCATGTTTCCTTCGTCCCGGTTCATTAGTTGTCATGTTTTTTGAATTGCGCTCATGTGTTACACCTGTGTATATACTGTATAGCCCTCATTTTCAGATGTTCTTTGTTCATTATTGACTATGATTGCTTGGTCTGTACATGTTTGGAAGAAGTTCTGATATTCCTGAGTGTATTGTTATTTTGATTTTGTTATTAATAAAGACTGCTGTGCATAGATTCTGCTTTTTTCATCCTTTGTCTCAACCTGAGTTGACACACAAATTCATGTCACAACTCAGGATAGACACTAGTGAAAAGTTATAGTAATGCTATTGAGCACAACAATATTGAATACTTGCGTATGGCAATTTTCAAAATACAAAAGTCCTTAAATAATAATAACAATACAAGTCCTACATTGTACAAAACAAAAGCAGATGCATATGTTAACACACAAAAGAGATTTATAATTACGTTGGAACACAACATATTTACGATGAGGTGACATCCTGAGTAACGAAGTCCAAGGTAAATCGAATTCACGTTAAACTCTATGGTACCGAAAAACATAAATGAGAGTATGTCAGGCAAAAAAGAATGAGAGAAAACTAGACAGCAGAAGAGTTCAGGAAAAATGAATAAGAAAAAAAAAAAGGTCAGAGAGAGATAAATAAATAAAGACTGTATGAGCAAGTGAGTGAAAACGAAGAGTGAAGAAAAAATGGAGAGGAATTTCTCATTCTCTCCAATTTTTAATTGTGCACATTTGTGGCTGTCGTGTCCAAGTCTATAATTTGGAGCAATTCATCAAATGACCATAATCAGTTTTAATCTAGACCCCTGTAAAGCCAAATTACCTCTTCAGCTGCTCTGAAGAGCTATAGCAGTCAGCACACAGTCCACATCTCCCTCTGACACACACACACACACACACACACACACACACACACACACACACACACACACACACACAAACACACACACACACACACACACACACACACACACACACACAAACACACACACACACACACACACACACACACACACACACACACACACACACACACACACACACACACACACACACACACACACACACACACACACACACACACACACACACACACACACACACACACACACACAATTCTGCATGTGCATTGTACTCATTGCCAGCAGAATGATAACTTTCAATGGTTCTGCCTATATTTCAGTGCCCTTGTTTAACACCGGTAACATTCCCTATTTAACAGACACAACCAAATTAGACCCTTTTTCTGGTGTCAAATCTGGAAAAATTCGCTCTGGAGTGGCCCCAAAAAGCCAGAAAGAAGCCAGAGGGCGGACTAATGTCCAAACCAAGAACAGTTTTGAAAACAACAATGACAAATGAAGATGAACAATGCACAGCAGCTCCAGCTGTTTCATTTTCCACATCTATCTTAAGTAAAATTAAATTATTTACAAATGTGATGTGTGTGCACTCCAAACACAACTTTTTAATGAGTTTTTAATCAGCCGAAAAATCATTTAAAGAAGACAAATTTCCTTTAGAAGTAACACTGTATAAGATATGTAGACTTGTTATAGACTGCATCTTGAATATAAATGTCAATGTCAAGTTGTCTGGAGTAAAACAAAATGCTTGCATTAAAAGTGCATTCTCTGAAAACAAGTTTTAAAATCTTAAGCAGTCTTGCTATATTTATCTAGTGTTGTGTCAAATATTTTTAGATATTTTTTTACATGACAATTAGACAAACATACTTAAGTACAGTTCATTTGCTGTTTGAACTGATTGGTATAATATCAGGCTCATTGTAAAAAAACGTACCTGTGGCAACACTTTTGCAAAATGCAAAATACGTACCAATACGTACATATCACTGCAGTTTCCAACAAAAAGGAACACTAATAGAGGCAGTAAAACAGCCGGCACTTTTAATCGTTTTCACACACAATTATGATTACAGGGGCAGATTATGGATTAATAAAGATTTGTTTTCATGTGGCACCTTGCACAATTATGTTACTGTATGACCTCAAAACTGTTTTTACTAGTATATGATTTGTAAACGAATATATTTTGGTGTTTGCATCATTAACCAGCTCGATATGTTTGGTTTTACTAACATACCAAGCTTGCTCAGTAGCTCAGCTGGTACAGAATTGTACTTGTGATGCGGAGAGCTTGGGTACGAATCCCATGAAAGATAAGCCACGATACAAGAGCTCGAAGACAAGAGTTCAAAATAAAATGCTGTGGTCACTATTGCTTTCGTTAACACTATCGGATAGGTTTAGGCTGTAGTCTAGGTGTACGTTATTTTAAAATGTAGTATTAGGATTTTGGCGAAACTCACCAGACATTTCAATTCAGAACTGTGGTGAAACGTACAAACTACAACGTAATAAACGCTGCCATATTCACGTTCATCTGTTTTTAGCGCCCCTCAGTGGACATTTCACTTTAAAACTGTTGCAAAACGTGCACAATGCAATGTTTTGGGGTTTTGCAAAAATGTTGCCAAGGGTACGTTTTTCTAATGAGCAAGGCTGGTTTTGTTATAACTTTTCATCGCCGCATAAACAACTCGTTGCATAAACATGTTAAATAAACTTACTTTGATCATTTATCTATCTATCTGTATATATGTACTGCTTCAGCACAAATAGCATAAAATTACCCATAGCAGTTCTCTTACGAGAGTATCTCTCGTACTGCGTAATATCTCACGCTATGGGGAAAACCTCTTTTCCACGAGATATTGAAGCCAAAAATTATCTTTAATTTTGATTTAATGTAAAACGCTGTGCGGTAGCATGCAAACATAGGCAAGACGGCTCGCGCGCCTATTGGCAGCCCTGCGGCAACAGTAGCAGCCTATCGAGAGAGGCCCTGTGGGACGTGATATCCAATGGGGGCGCTTCGCGCCCATTTCGTCACGTCCCGCCAGAATAGGCGTGGCCTTGGCCTATAAATACACTCGACAGGCTGATACAAACTGATTTTCATCTCTTCAGCGAAGCACTACTGCATCGCTGGATCCGGAGTGAGAAGCCGCGCCGTCTGAGTGTAAGCCTTCAGCGGGACGAACCTTCGAGTCTGAAGCCGCTGGCCTTCACCTCGCCGCCTTCAGCCGCCGTACCTGCTACGCTTTCCGGCGTTGATATCCTTTTACTCTGCTGAGAGTGTGTGTTTGCCGTCGCGACTCACACTCTCTCTCTCTTTACCTAAAAGAGCAGCGTCTTTTTAAAGATGCTTCGTTCCTGTGGCTCGTGCCGAGCCGCACTCAGCGACGGGGACCGCCATTTCATCTGCGTTTCCCGCCTGGGTAAGGATCATGCAGCTCTCGCGCTCGCTGAGCGAGCTATTGCCATGGTGACTCTGAGGACTCGCCTGCCATTTTTTCTCCGAGTCTGCACTCCCACCCACTGTAGTGCCGCGCCGTAAAGCGCCGTACTCAGCGGGTCCCCGAGCCTTCTCCAGCCCATGAAAGCTCGCCGGTTCGGCCGCCAGCTTCACCAGCTTCAATCACGGTACCACAGCCCGCTTGCCTGCACGCAAACGCCATTTTTACGGCGACCCAGATAAATCCCAAAAAGAGTGTATTTTCTGGTATTCCGGCCACGGCCGATGGTGTTATGAGTGTTGTAAGAATGCCCACATCTCAGTGCCCATTCCCACACACAGACACAGCCCGCCACAGTTCAGGGCTAGCAGAAATGAAATCGACTCATGTCGATTGTGAATTTTATTTTTTTTTAAATGTAGTGAATGTGCCCACGACACAGTGCCCACAAACACTACTCGATGCGTGTCCCACGGTTTCTGAACAAACGAAACCAACACACATTCAGTCAGCGCAAGCCGACAGGTGTTCTCAGTGCAGTGAGTGTGCCCGCTGTCCCGTGCCCACATTCCCTCACAGACACGCTCAACCCCACAGGGTTTTGTCCCGCTCACTCTCTCTCCACAATCTGTCATAGAGAAATTGAGCGCGACCAGGCTGCCCGCCGTGATCGGCGCGCCCCCCGCCTCGCACACTGTAAACACAGTGTTTATGTCTCAGCACACCGAAGCTCTGCGGCCGCCGCTATGCCACGGCCAGAGCCCGGTTTTTATTCTGCTTCTAGCTATTCACGCAGATGCTTGGGCAAAGCTTCCCGGGGTATCAGAATGGGTGTTGAACACTATAAAAAGAGGCTATTCGCTACAGTTTGCTCGACGTCCCCGCCGTTACACGGCGCGAGTCGAAAATACGGTAAACAACGAAGTATCTCATCTACTTCGAGCCGAAATAGCGAAACTACTGAGAAAAGGGGCCATAGAACCTTTATCTCAGGCTTTATCAGGGGGGCTATACAGCAGATATTTTCTGGTACCGAAAAAAGACGGGGGTCTCAGACCCATTCTAGATCTACGGCAGCTGAACAGAGTGCTTGTGAAGCGCCAGTTCAGAATGCTGACAACCAGGAAAATCCTCGCGCAAGTTCACCAGGGAGACTGGTTTATGTCAATAGATCTGAAAGACGCCTATTTCCAAATACAAAAAGCGCCACGTCACAGGCAATTCTTGAGATTCGTTTCGAGTCCTGCCGTTTGGCCTGTCCCTAGCACCCCGTACATTTACAAAGTGCATGGACACGGCTCTCGCACCCCTGAGACTTCAGGGCATGCGAGTCTTGAACTACTTGGACGATTGCCTGATTCTAGCTCGATCACACTCAGAGCTCATAGAACACAGAACCACATTACTCGAGCATCTAGAGAATCTGTGTCTCACAGTCAATTGGGTGAAGAGTTCGCTGTTTTCCCAGCCAGAAAATTTATTTTCTGGGAACAGTGCTGGACTCGCTGTCTATAACAGCACGTCCGTCGCCGGAGCACGGACTGGACATTCAGCGCGCCACGAAATCCTTCCGCCGCGGCTCTATAGTCCCGCTCAAAAGGTTTCAGAAAATGCTGGGTCTCATGGCCTCAGCATCTTCGGTACTTCAGCTGGGCCTGCTTCGCATGCGCCCACTGCAGTTATGGCTGAAAGCGCGAGTTCCGCCCCGGGCGATGACCCCTGGTCTGTTTCGCCTCAGGGTCGACATAAAATGCGTTTCGGCTCTGGAACCGTGGAAAATAGCCGACTGGTATCAGTCAGGCGTGGGTCTGGGGACTCCCTCGAGTGTGACGGTGGTGTCTACGGATGCCTCCACCTCGGGATGGGGAGCGCTGCTCGAGGGCAGACCGTTCTTTGGCTAGTGGTCGGAACGGGAAAAGCTTCTACACATAAACTGTCTGGAAATGCTGGCAATCGACAACGCGCTTTGTGCCCAGATAAAAGGCCACCACGTCCTAGTCCGGTCGGACAACATGTCAGTGGTGGCATACATAAATCGCCAGGGCAGCGTCAGGTCCCGAAACCTTTACAGGCTGACGGAACGCCCCCTGGTCTAGGCTCAGCACAACCTGTTTTCACTGAAAGCAGCGCATGTGCCTGGTCACCTGAATCTGGGACCAGAAAGACTGTCCAGAGACAATGTCCCAGCTGGGGAATGGTCGCTGCACCCGCAGACGATCCAACTGCTGTGGGAGACATTTGGCAGAGCGCAGGTGGACCTGTTCGCGTCCCAGGAAAACGCTCACTGTCCGAACTTTTGCTCCAAGAGCAGGGATGTGCTGGCCCGCGTATGGCCCCGCTGCCCCCTCTATGCTTTTCCCCCCGTCTCGCTCCTGCCTCAAGTGCTGGAATGAATCAAGGAAAACGGATGCCCAGTGCTGCTCGTGGCTCCGCTCTGGACGAACCAGATTTGGTTCCCAGTCCTGATGCGGCTGACCAGCACTGCCCCGTGGCCTATACCGGTGAGGAGAGACCTCCTCTGTCAGGCAAAGGGCTCGATTTGGCATCCTCGCCCGGATTTATGGTCCCCACACGCATGGGCCATCAACGGGTACCCGCTAACCTCCCGGAGGGAGTGCTAAACACGATCACGCAGGCTAGGGCCCCGTCTACTAGACGGCTCTACTCCTCGAAATGGTCAGTGTTCTCTACCTGGTGTCAAGCTCAGGGCTTTTCACCCTTAGACTGCGGGGTTACGGAAGTGCTCTCCTTCCTTCAGGAGCTGCTGGATAAGGGTAGAACCCCATCCACGCTCAAAGTATATGTGGCGGCCATAGCAGCGTTTGCAAAACCAACGTCTGGCCAGTCACTGGGGAAAAACGACCTGGTCGTACGATTCCTCAGGGGAGCTCGGAGGCTGAATCCTCCCAGACCCCCCTCAGTCCCTGTGTGGGACCTTTCTACGGTTTTGGAAGCCATGAAAGGGGCCCCATTCGAGCCAATCCATTTGTCAGACATGAAACACCTGTCTTTCAAAACGATATTTCTTGTGGCTCTTGCTTCAGTGAAGCGCGTAGGGGACTTACAAGCGCTTTCATTAAGCGCGTCATGTATGGAGTTTGGGCCTAATGACTCTAAAGTCATACTCAAACCAAGGCACGGGTACGTGCCCAAATCCCTCAACACACCGTTCAGGGCCCAGGTTATTTCCCTGTGCGCCCTTCCGGTGAATAATGAGGAGGCGGATGCTAATCTCCTTTGCCCCGTCAGGGCGCTGAGAGCTTATGTGTCCCGCTCGTCTGTCTTCAGACAGACCGAGCAGCTCTTTGTTTTGTTTGGCGGACGCTCCAAGGGACTGGCCGCATCAAAACAGAGCCTATCCAGATGGATAGTCGATGCCATAGAGCTGGCTTACGCTTCTAAGGGCCTGCAGTGTCCTTTGGGTGTCAGAGCGCACTCCACGAGAGGCGTGGCCTCGTCATGGGCGTGGTCTAGCGGGTTTTCCTTGCAAGATATCTGTATGGCGGCAGACTGGGCCTCGCTGTCTACATTTATAAGGTTTTATAACCTAGAGGTTCCCGCCTTACAGGCCAAGCTGCTGTCGGTCTAGAATTCAGTACTATCTGCCCCGCTGCGCCGGCGCAGAATGATGAGTTTTGCTTGGGCATCGCTCACTGATCGATAGAACAGTTCCATGGGTGTTGAATAACCCGTACTTATACCCAGTTCAGGCTGAACATGTTCCCCTTGTCTGCATGAAACACTGTTAACATAATTAGCTCCTGTGGGATGCTATTTCATGGGGAATGATGCTTGTAGCCTCTCTTCTCCGACTCTCTGTGAGTCTATGGTGATTATGCACTATATGTGCCCCGGGCTACTGCCCTTGGGACTTTGGTGGTGGATCCCAGTACGCACGGCGTGTTGCATTGTGTTCCCCATAGCGTAAGATATTACGCAGTACGAGAGATAGTCTCGTAAGAGAACGTACTCGGTTACTAAAGTAACCTCGGTTCTCTCTAGAGAGGGAACGAGTACTGCGTATCTTGCCGTGCATACAACAGCGCTGGTTCGCTTCAGCGATGAAAACCAGTTTGTATCAGCCTGTCGAGTGTATTTATAGGCCAAGGCCACGCCTATTCTGGCGGGACGTGATACCCAATGGGGGCGCTTCGCGCCCATTTCGCCACGTCCCGCCAGAATAGGCGTGGCCTTGGCCTATAAATACACTCGACAGGCTGATAAATATCTCTCTCGATAGGCTACTGCTGTTGCCGCAGGGCAGCCAATAGGCGCGCGAGCCGTCTTGCCTATGTCTGGATGCTGCCGCACAGCGTTTTACATTAAATCAAAATTAAGGATAATTTTTGGCTTCAATATCTCGTGGAAAAGAGGTTTTCCACATAGCGTAAGATATTACGCAGTACTCGTTCCCTCTCTAGAGAGAACTGAGGTTACGTTAGTAACCGAGTACAATCTGTAGAGCTGGGGAAGGTGGAAGGTTTCAGATGAATGCTAACCAGCTTTTTAAATTTTGAAAGTGAGTGAATTTGGACACAGAGTGAGCCAGTGATACCTGAAGGTCTGCTGCTTTTGCATAGTTCCGTGCTTGCTGTTTAATAATTATTTGAAACTTAGCAAACTGGCAGCTCCAGTAGTAATGAAAAGATTTATCTTGAACTCTGTCATGGAAACTAGCATGTATAAACCTCAATTAAACATTTTAATAATTAAGTCAAGTCAAGTCAAGTCAAATATATTTATATAGCGCTTTTCACAATACAGATTGTATCAAAGCTGCTTCACAGTATCAATCAAAACAACTTAACAATGTTTGTTTATTACTGGAAAAAAAGACATCAAGTTTGGTAGAGCTGATCAATGGTATGATTGGTTAATTAATTTGAATATCCCCAACTGAGCAAGCCAAAGGCAACAGTGGCAAGGAACCGAAAAGCTCCATCCAGTGACCTAATGGTGTCCTAACACCCCATCAGATGACCCAATGGAGAAAAAAAAACCTTGGGAGAACCCAGGCTCAGTCGGGGGCCAGTAGCCTCTCAAGGCTACTGTCTCTGGCGTTTATTAACTAGAGGCCGAATTTACAGTAACTGTAAGATAAAAAATGTATATGAATGCCTGGCTAAATATATGCGTCTTCAGTCTAGTTTTAAATTGGGAGAGCGAGTCTGAGCTACGAACAATATCAGGAAGGCTATTCCAGAGCTTCGGAGCTAAATGTGAAAATGCTCTGCCTCCTTTGGTGGATCTGGATATCCAAGGAATGACCAGAAGCCTCGAATTTAGTGATCTTAAAGAGCGCGATGGATTGTAAGGCGATAGAAGATCCGTTAAATAGACTGGAGCTAAACCATTTAGAGCTTTATAAGTCAAAAGCAATACCTTGTATTTAATACGGAACTTTATGGGTACCCAATGAAGTGATGATAAAATCGGTGTTATATGATCATATTTTCTTGATCTAGTCAGAACTCAAGCGGCTGCATTTTGGACTAACTGTAGCTTGTTTATTGAAGATGCAGGACAACCAGCTAATAAAGCATTACAGTAATCTAGTCTCGAGGTCATGAATACATGAACTAACTTTTCTGCATCAGAGACTGATAGCATATTATGTAGCTTAGCAATGTTTCTAAGGTGGAAAAAGGCAGTTTTTGTAACATATGAAATATGCTTTTCAAAAGACAGGTTGCAGTCTAATGTAACACCCAGGTCTTTTACTGTAGTGGATAAAGTAACAGGGCATCCTACTATGTTAAAGTCGTGCTGTGAAAGGTTTTGTGGACGTTTTTTAGAACCGATAAGTATTACCTCTGTCTTGTCTGAATTTAATAAAAGAAAATTATGCGTCATCCAATCTTTTATATCTTTAACACAATCTGTCAATTTGGATAATTTAGCGTATTCATCTGGCCGTGATGAAATATATATTTGAGTGTCATCAGCATAACAATGGAAACTAATTCCATGTTTCCTTAGAATATTACCAAGTGGCAGCATATATATTGAGAATAATAAAGGGCCTAACACAGATCCCTGCGGCACTCCATAGTTTGCCGAAGTTATAATCGATTTTTCTCCATTTAAGTAGACGAAATGGTAGCGGTCAGATAAGTATAACCTGAACCAGCTTAATGCTTGTCCTTGAACACCAGTGTAATTTTGTAGTCGATCTAAGAGTATTGTGTGATCTATAGTATCGAACGCAGCACTAAGATAAAGTAAAACTAGTACTGAGATACAGCCTTGGTCCGAAGCTAAAAGTAAATCATTTGTGATTCTAACAAGCGCAGTTTCAGTGCTATGATGTGGCCTGAATCCAGACTGAAACTTATCATAGATGTCGTTTTCTTGCAAGAAAGAGCCGAGTTGAGCGGACATAACTTTTTCTAATATTTTTGACATAAATGGAAGATTCGAAATGGGTCTGTAATTTGCTAGGTTATTTGGATCTAATTGTGGTTTCTTAATAAGAGGTTTTATAACTGCCAGCTTGAACGTTCTTGGAACATGACCTAAAGATAAAGATGAGTTAATAATATTGAGAAGAGGCTCTTCCACTATAGGTAACACTTCTTTCAGTAGTTTAGTTGGTATAGGATCTAATAAATATGTTGTTGTTTTAGATGAAGTGATAAGTTTATTTAACTCTTTTTGTTCTATGGTTGTAAAGCATTGTAATTGTTCTTGCGGGGTGATAATTGCGGCCGAATTATAAGGCGCGAGCAAAGATCGAACGTTTACGATTTTGATTCTGATGCTTTCAATTTTCTCGGTGAAGAAGTTCATGAAATCATTACTACTAAACTGTAACGAGGTATTTTGTTCAGACGACGTCTGTTTATTTGTAGTCTAGCCATGGTATTAAATAAAAACCTTGGATTATTTCGGTTGTTTTCTATTAATTTGCTGAGGTGCTCAGCCCTGGCCGTTTTAAGTGCCTTTTTATAAAGTGACATACTGTCTTTCCACGCGATTCTAAAGACCTCTAAATTAGTTTTTTTTCCATTTAGGCTCTAAATTACGGGTTTCTCTCTTTAAAACATACGTAGTATTATTGTACCATGGTGCTATACTTTTTTCTCTGACCTTTTTTAATCTAATGGGTGCAACAATATCCAATGTTCTAGAGAGAATGGTGCTCATAGTGCTATTTAGTTCATCTAATTCATCTGTTTGTTTGGGTTCAGGTAGCAGCTGAGACAGATCAGATAAGCTATTTGAGAAATGATCTATGGTGGATGGACGAATTGTTCTACCTGGTCGATAACGTGGCGCAGCATGACGTATTACAGCAGTGCGTAATATGCAAGTTACCAAGAAGTGGTCAGTGACATCATCACTTTGTGGAATGATATCTATATCGGTTGGATATGGATATAATTAAATCGAGTGTATGATTAAGACGATGAGTTGGTCCGGTGATGTTTTGCTTGACCCCGGAGGAGTTTAATAAATCTGTAAACGCAGCCCCTAACGCATCATTTAAATTATCTACGTGTATGTTAAAATCTCCAACAATTAATGCTTTATCGACGTTGACCAAAAGATCTGATAGAAAGTCAGCAAACTCTTTTAAGAAATTGGCGTAAGGCCCTGGAGGTCTATATACGGTAGCCAATGCTAGAGATAATAGGGATTTTTTTCTTACATCTAAGAGCGTAACATTTAGCACTTCAAACTAATTAAACCTATGATGAGTTTTCTGAGTAACATTAAGGATATCTCTGTAGATTGTTGCAACACCGCCGCCACGACCGATCAGACGGGGCTCATGCTTATAACAGTATCCTGGCGGAGTAGACTCACGCAGTAGATTTATTATTTGATCTTAGTAAACGAGGAATAGACACAGTTTCTATGCAATGTTCTACACTAGTATTAATATCAATTAAATTGGTGCAGTAGAGACTGTGATTTGGATTTTTGGTTACTAGTCAAATGATATTTAACATCTTGGAGATGTTATCCGACAGAAGATCTGCCCCGATTCTACTTGGGTGTAAGCCATCAGCGCGGAAGAGCCTTGGTCGCTCCCAAAACAGATTCCAATTATTTACAAAAATCAGTTTCTGCTCATTGCACCATGTCAATAACCATTCATTTAGCGCGAATAATCTACTGAACTTTTCATGCCCTCGTCGGTACGTAGGAAGCGGTCCAGACACAATAATCGATGTTTCAGGCGATGTGCTGCGTACCGTATCGATAAGGCTCCAGAAGTCTTTCTTCAGAACCTCCGTCTGTCGCAGCCTAATGTCGTTAGCTCCTGCGTGCAGCACAACAGCTCCGACGCGCTCGTCACCGTTCAAGATCTCAGTTACCCGCGCAGTGATATCGAGAACACGAGCACCAGGAAAGCAGTGACTGTGCACCTTACTTTTACCTAACGTAGCGTGGACGTGTCGGACGGTGGAATCGCCGATGATCACAGCATCGCGTTCCGTTTCGCGAGGAGGGGAGAAGCGGTTCTGAGTGGAGATCTCGAAAACCGGAAGGGGCGAAAAGATTCTTGTCCTAGCACGCGGCTTAGACGAGGTCAGCGTCAGCGGATTACTAACGTTAATCACTGATCCGTGTGCATCAGCGCGTGATGTTTCAAGAGCTAAACGCCGGTCTCTCAGCTCAGCTTGTCTCTCTAGAAGGTCACGGATCTGCTTTTCTACAGCTTCTAATTCAGACTGCACCGCGAACAATTCAGATCTGTTCTCATCTGCACCAAAAGGTAGACAACATACACCTGACATATTCGCCATTTTAACAGATGGACAGTAAGTTAGCAATGATGCAACCAGTGATGCTATTAATATTTATACTAATTTATGACTCAAGTCTTGGGTAAAAACCGTCTTTTTAGTGGTATGGGTGTAATGTAGACGCACGATAGACGGGAAAACAAACAAACTCACAGCAGGCAACGAGGCTAAAAAAAAGTCGATCGCAGGGCGAACAGCAGTGAAGCGGTGTCTCGCTCTACGACCAACAACCAATGTTCAAACCGTATT
This sequence comes from Gila orcuttii, assembly GCA_026230005.1. Classification (NCBI taxonomy): domain Eukaryota; kingdom Metazoa; phylum Chordata; class Actinopteri; order Cypriniformes; family Leuciscidae; genus Gila; species Gila orcuttii. Next base: position 21,051,110 of record JAPDVR010000006.1, read on the forward strand.
TGCGCAAACAAACAAACGCAAACAAACTCACAGCGGGCAACGAGGCTGACAAAAGCAGTCGATCGCAGGGCGAACAGCAGTGAAGCGGTGTCTCGCTCTACGACTAACAACCAATGATCCAACCGTATTTGCGCAAACAAACAAACGCAAACAAACAAACTCACAGCGGGCAACGAGGCTGACAAAAGCAGTCGATCGCAGGGCGAACAGCAGTGAAGCGGTGTCTCGCTCTACGACCAACAACCAATGTTCCAACCGTATTTGCGGTTCCAGCCGTATAATGGCTTGAGACGCGTCTGGCCAACAGTCCGAGTTGTAATTATGAGTTAAATGATGGTTCAGAACAGAATAAAGAGAGAAATACGGAAAAACAGAAGGAAATACGAAGCTAATACGAGGCTTAGACAGCCACGACGTAAACAAACTCACAGCTCACAGCAGGCAGCGAGGCGGACAAAAGCAATCGAGCAAAATGTAATCGAGCAAAACAATAATGTCATCGTTAAGTAAATTAAGTAATTAAGTAAAAAGGAGTTTAATAGGAATATAATACGCTGTAGCCACATTGGATCAGCGGTTTGGAAAATGGATGGATGGATGATTCGGTTGCGGAACTTGAGAATTCTCTCACACGCACGCACGCGCACGCGCACATGCACATGCACATGCACATGCACACGCACACACACACACCAGAATTCTAATCAACTGCACCTGTCCCTCATCAGCTCACTCATCATCCATAGTATGAGAGCACACACTTCTCAGTCACAGGTCTGTGGATTACTGGATTACCGACTCCTTACCAACTCTACTTACCCACTCTACTTACCTGAAGTTGTCTTCTGTGGAATCCCAGTTACTCATGAGATTCATAAGATTCCACCAGAGTTCTCCTAGTCTTACCTACCTGTTTCCTCACCCATTTCCACCCATTTGGTGGACAAAGAGGCCATGTTCACTCAGCAACAGAATACGGTTGTCAGTCCTGTATTTGAGTCATTAATACGGTTACGTTCACACACAAATAGTTCAGTTATTGTGTAACTCACACCTGTAAATTTTCACAACCGCATTCCCGGAAAACCCTTGCTGTGTGAATGGAACCGGACTGGACAACTAGTCGTCTGTCACGTCATACAGAAATCTGCTACCGCGTGTTGCAGGTTTTCATATGTGGTTTCAGTAATTTACAGAGATGGGGATATGAGCTGTCTATCATCTGAAGGTTTTAGATCTACGCTTGGATTTGACGGATTAACTTGTTGATCGATTGGAATCTTGTCGTCAAAAGTGATGACTTTACAGTTCCCTTTCGAGGGAACTCAACACTGCGTCGAGAATCGACACTTTGGGGACGCTCCCTTAGCGTGCGCCTCTGAAGTAAGAATGAAACTAATCCAATCCTGATTGGTGTTGCGTCATGACGTAACATGTGACGGCACATAAAAGTGACGCCGGCACACACACACATTAGCTTTTCGCTCTTCAGCAAGCGCTCTCTGTGAAACTGTCTGTCTTATTTGATGTTGTTTGTCTGTGCTAAGCTCTATATTATGGCGAGTGAACAATACACTAAGTGTGTGCATCCCTGGCCAAGATTATATGCCACAGGTGGGGACACGCATCAGCTGTGTGTGTGTGTGTTGTTTAGGGGCGCAACACGCACTGTCAGCTCTCGAGAGCTGCCTGTGCACACTGTGAAGCACTTCCTATTAGAGTGCTGCGCTCCCGCTTGGCTATATTATTTCCTGATGATGTCCAGGCTCGCGATCCCCGCGATTCGGGTCCCGCGTCCGTTGAGGAGGCGCGACGGCTTAGATCGTGGAGATCGCAGAAGGATCTCGCGGATGAGAACGAGACTGCTGAGGCACCTTTTCTCTCATCATCCGCAGATTCTATGACACTCGTTCACGACGCAGAAGCCCGTGACGAGTGCCCAGTGCTCGAGCTGTCTGTTTATAAGGAAGTAGATGTGCTCAGCATCGGGAACCTGGCAACATGAGTCACACTCGCCGGCTTATGTTTCTGCTTATGTAGAGCTCGTGGAGGTTGTGATGTGTGCTGTGGCCAGACTAAATAAATAAATAAGTATATATATAAAATATATCAGCTGGCCACAAAATAAGCAGGATGATCCCCGTCAAAATGAACTAGACGAGAGATTCCTGCAGCACCGTTCACAACCTCAGAGCCGAGCTTACTGTTTTTCCCAGATCTTTATAAAAAAAAAAATAAAAATAAAAAAATATATATATATATATATATATATATATATTTGTAGATCCTGGGAAAAACCCCACTCTTTACGTATCTCACCACATTCATTATATGTTCATTATATGTTTATGGTGCAGGAAATCGATGTTGCTCTTCCGCCGTTAAAAACGTTTCGGGACACATCGGTTTCCAGCGAACGCAGGCTGCACTGTCCGCCCCACATTTTTGCGGCCAGGCAGCATTCGCGTTCGCCAATCGAGAACCATTTTCGGTCCATCCCTGCCGGGAACCCGCTTCAGGGGGTCAAGAACGAATCCCGATTAATACCCGAAGCCAGGCTCGAGAGCCTGGTTCCTCTGGTAAAATATTTAGAAAAGAAAAGGTCAGGCTGGTGCGTGCCTGCACTCTATGACGATTTTGCAGGCGTACCAGGCCGATCTTCTTAAAGATCTAAGTGAGGCAAATATTTCCTGTTGGCCGCTCCGCTATCTCCTTCTGGCCTGTTTTCCAACGCTGTCACTACAGTCGTTGAAAGGTTTGAGGAAGCGAAAAAAAAAAAAAAAAAAAAAGAAAGCGTTGCCTCTAGAGCCCCTCCTGCGGGAGTTTGGCAACAGAGGAAGCACTCTCAACCGAAGTCCTCCAGCCAAGGGTGACCTGAGGACCGTCCTTCAGGCGAAGAGGTCCTAATGGTAGTGTAGGACCTCTGAGGGCTCCCCTAAACTATACTTTATAGTTCCAAAGAAGGATGGCGGACTGAGGCCAACTTTAGATCTAGGGCTTTTGAATCGTTCTTTGAGGAGATTCAGGTTCAAAATGCTTACTATTCCACATTATCGTGAACCAAATCAGATCCGAGGACTGGTTTGTCACGATGGATCTAAAAGACGCTTATTTCATGTCTCCATCCTTCCATGTCACAGGAGGTTCCTGAGGTTGCTTTGGGGGCGAAGCATACCAATATCGGGTTCCTCCGTTCGGCCTAGACCTCTCTCCCCGCACGTTCACAAAGTGTATGGATGCGGCTCTGGCTCCACTGAGGCTTCAGGGCATCCGTATACTGAATTACATCGACGACTGGCTCATATTGGCCCAGTCTCGAGAAATGGCAGTTCGGCATCGAGATGTCGTCCTTGGCCACATTCAGAACCGGGGGTTGAGGCTCAACACTAAGAAAAATGTGTTGGACCCAGCTCAGAAGACTACTCTTCTGGGCGTGGTATAGAATTCGGTTACGATGCGGGCACGTATGTCTCCCGGTCGTATCGAATCCATCCTGGCCATGGTGTCCGGGATAAAGCTAGGCCATCACTGTAAAGCAATTTAAAAGAATGCTGGGCCTCATAACAGCGGCATCCAATAAAATTCCTTTGGGCCTGCTTCACATGAGGCGCCTTCAGTGGTGGCTCAAAGCCAAGGGTTCCGTATAATAAAGGTTACGTGCAGATGCCTTCGTTCCCTATTAATATGGAAGGAACCTTGGTTCTTGTCCCAAGGGCTAGTGTTAGGGGAGTCATGTCGCCGGGAAACTGTTTCGACAGACGCTTCCCTCACTGGCTGGGGCGCGGTCTCGGATGGCCGCTTTGCCAGGGGTCTGTGGCAGGACCATCATCATTCTTGGCATATAAATTGCCTAGAGATGTTGGCTGTGTTCAGGGCTCTGAGGAGCTTCCTCACAGACATCAAAGGTTACCACGTCTCAGTGGTAGCTTATCTAAACCGACAAAGGACACTCAGATCGCGCCCTCTATCCAGATTGGCGCATCAGATCATTTTATGGTCCCAAGGGAAAATATTATCTATAAGAGCAATATATGTCCCGGGGGTTCTGAATCAGGGAGCAGACATCCTGTCGAGGCAGGGGCTGAGGCCCGGGGAATGGAGACTCCATCCAGAGGTGGTGGAGTTTATATGGCAGAGGTTTGGACCAGTGGAAGTGGATCTGTTTGCATCTCGAGGGAAGTCCTTCCCACTGTCCACTTTGGTTCTCCCTCACTCATCCAGCCCCGCTGGGGTTGGATGCCATGGTACAGGCCTGGCCGAGGCTTCGCCTGTACGCTTTTTCCCCGATCGCTCTGCTCCCGGGAGTCCGGGAGAGGGTCCGTCAGGAGGGCATCAGTCTTCTTCTGATAGCCCTGTTTTGGCCAGCCCGAGTATGGTTTTCAGACTTAATTTCACTCCTGATAGCTCCACCATGGCAGATTCCTCTGAGGAGGGATCTGTTGTCTCAGGCGGAGGGCACTATATTCCATCCTCATCCAGAGCTGTGGAAATTGTGGGTCTGGCTTCTGAGGGGGCTCAGTACCTAGATGCTGGTCTATCATCTGGGGTGGTCGAAACCATACTTATCTCTAGGGCTCCGTCTACAAGGAGATTATATGGCCTCAAGTGGAATGTTTTTCTACTTGGTGTAGAGAACTTGGGTTAGGCCCAGTTAACTGCCCAATGGCTTCAGTTCTGGAGTTTCTTCAAGATCGTTTTTCTGCAAATCTCTCCCCATCCACACGGTGGGTGTACGTGGCTGCCATTGCGGCGTTCCATGCACCACTAAATGTTGGGCCTTTGGGGAGGCACCAACTGGTCATACTATTTCTCCATGGTATTGGACGATGAGACCGACAGTCAGGTCCAGGGTTCCTCCCTGGGTCCTAGCGGTGGTTCTCGAAGGGCTATCCCTGGCTCCCTTCGAATACCTCCAGTCGGCTTCGCCTAGGACCTCACGCTCAAGATAGCCTTTCTCTTAGCTATTTCTTTAAAGAGACTGGGAGATCTCCAAGCCCTGGCATTACCGCCAGCTTGCTTGGGGTGTCCCCCCGGCGGAGTTAAGGCCATCCTGCATCCGAGACCCAGCTATGTGCCTTAAGTGCAATTTTTCATGGCTAGGTCCATGGTCCTGCAAGTATTTCATCCTCCACATCATGTGTCGGCAAAGAAGGAGAGGTTCCTTGCTCTGCCAGTCAGAGTTACGAGTATTTACCTTGAGAGGTCCTCTTCTTGGAGGAGGTCGGACCTACTGTAGTGTGTTTTGGATCACCTATTAGGGGCTCCCGGCAATGCAAACCTTAAGTAGGCCTGCAAGGTGCGCAATTTGCCTTCACCTTTGGCCGCAAGGGCTCATTCTACAAGAGGCATGGCGTCCTCTAGGGCCCTCCTCTCGGGAGTGCCCCCTCCAGGAGATCTGCGAGGCAGCCGGTTGGGCTACCCCACACACTTTTATCAAGTTTTTAGTCTGCACCTCCCTAGTACGCATGGCGCACATGTGCTCTCGTCCTAGCTAGTGCCTGAGATCAGTTTCACTCTAGGGCAAGTCTGTTTTCGGTGCGTGGCCTAGTGGGCATTCGTTCCCCAAAGTGTCGATTCTCGACGCAGTGTTGAGTTCCCTCGAAAGGGAACGTCTCTGGTTATGACTATAACCCTTGTTCCCTGAGAAGGGAACGAGACACTGCGTCGTCCTGCCACGCTCCTCGAGGCCTGAGAGTGTCTTGCTTCATCGCTAGGCTAATGTGTGTGTGTGCCGGCGTCACTTTTATGTGCCGTCACGTTACGTCATGACGCAACACCAATCAGGATTGGATTAGTTTCATTCTTACTTTAGAGGCGCACGCTAAGGGAGCGTCCCCAAAGTGTCGATTCTTGACGCAGTGTCTCGTTCCCTTCTCAGGGAACAAGGGTTATAGTCATAACCCGAGACGTTTTATGTATGTCATCATTTTTATGATATCACTTTGGTCACTGTCCCTATGGTTACTGGTAAAAGAATACAGGCTTGACTCCCGTTACATGTTCATATAGACAGTATTCAAGACAGTAATGTATGTTGCTGTATGAACGGGACATTTTACGACTCACACATGTAAGTAAATGCGGTGGTCAATCCCAAAAACTGACAGTGTGAATGCAGCCAGTGTCAGTGACTTGAGTAAAACAATTCTGGATGTATTCCAGAGCACAAACCTTGCTTTTAAGACAGAGGGAAGAAAATCATTAATCTTATTATAGCTGTTCAGCAGAAAGAAGGTCATCCACTGAAAAAAAAAGAAAAAAGAACAGTTGCCACAGAATGTGTTGCATCTAAATAAATTGGCTTATTAGAAATTAAAAATATAATTTAATATCACTAAACCATTAACACAGTATGACTAGATTAAGTTGTACCACTGATACTCTTGAGGGTTAGATCAGGTAGAGAAAAGGCACTTCAATTTCACTTTTTACAGTGCTTGGAAATTAAACACCCACTTTTTTACAATCCAATCACTTTTTGATGGATACATTCATTAACTGAATTCCCAATCAATTCCCAGCCTATTTTTTTTTCCCAGATTAAATATTCTAATTCTATCAGAAAGTGTCACATTAAACATGTTTAAATGATTCTGAATATAATAGATACAATTCGCCTTTGGCTAAGCCACGCCCTAGAATGTAGATTGACCAATCACAGCGCAGCCAAGAACGAGCTCCGACAGAGGTCCGACACTTTTTCACAGCGCTCCATTGACTTTAACGCGAGCATCTCATATTTTTGGTCTCGGCAGGCCATTATGGTCGTAGGACTATCAAAAACATGGTTAAACGTTGTGCCTGGGGCATTTGTAACACCGATACGCGTTTCCCAGAGAAGTTGGAGGGGGGTGTCCGTTTTTTTCCCTTCCCAAAACCGAAGTCAAATCCTGACAAGTGTCGTCTTTGGATTAAACTGTGTGGACGTCCTCACAGTCAGCTAAACCCCTCGAGGATCAACAAGCACACCTTTGTGTGCTCTAAGGTAAATTTTGCTTTTAACCTTACTGTGAAGTTATACTAGTTAGACAGTTTTATTAAAACCCTGTGGAGCTAACCAAAACATCACCTTGTCAGCTAACGTTAACGTTAACTAATGTAGCATACCGATTGTTGATACGCTACACGCTGCTAATAAATACAACGTTATACTCGCATAACGTTAGTCCGTTTGCTTTGTAATAACGATTATAGAAGTGAATAAAAACCTACCCAGCTTTGCATGAACAGTGTTGCTCTTTGATATTGTTAGTCCCAGCCTCCGTCTCGATCAGTAGGATATGCGGTGGTTAATTTTTTGACTGTGACCGGTATGCTTTTGCCTCTATTTGGATGCCTTGTTGTTCCTTGCTTTTCACCTGTATGTCATGGATATAGCCTTCGAACGCATATTGCAGCCCCTTTTGCCTAAAGTTACTTCTATCGGACACTTTATTTGCTGATTTATAAAAGTTGGATAAAATTTCATAAGGAAGAGCTGTCACAGCATAAGCCATGTTGATAGCAAACACCAGAGCCCAGACGCAGTTTGACGGACGTAGCAACAGTAACTAAGGGGGGGCGGGGCTTAGCCAAAGGTCAATTCTTACGATAACTCTTCATAACGTTCAATTTACTAACTTATAGTAGTCTATTTCTAAATAACATTTACATCTTAATAGTGGGTGCTTGCCAAAGGCAAAGCCCCAACTAATTACTATTGTGGTTTTTATTCCACCAAAAGTTTGACACGCTACTCCTCCCGCAGCTTTTGTCACAGACCCACAAATGAGGCGTCAAATCATGCGGATTATTAAGGAACGGTGTGCTATGACTCTTATAAGCGATCTGGGGTACGGTGTTCGTCCCCAGGGGCGAAAAATCGGCCGAAAAATCCCATAGACTTAACATTGCGACAAACTTTGACGAGTCGTAGCTCCGAGCGAGGATTTCGCAGACACATGTAATTTGCCACATTTGAAGAGGCTGACAGGCTCTGTAAGAACATGCCTCTGAATGGTGTAAAAGTTGCACCCCTGAGGGGCAGGAGCTGCCCAAAGTTTCCCCATTGAAATTTTTTCTAGTACCTGTAGTACACTTACTATTCCAGGAAAAAACTTTGGCCCGCTTTTCCTCCCACACCGTTTGTCACAGACCCAAGGGTGAGGCGTCAAATTGACCGGCTCATTGAGGAGAAGAGTGCTATGACTTTTATAATCGCTCGGGGGTACGGTGTTCGCCCCAGGAGTGAAAAAGCGGCCGAAAAAGTCCCATAGACTTTGCATTGCGTCAAACTTTGACGAGTCATAGCTCCGAGCAAGGATTTTGCAGAAACGTGTAATTTGCCACATTTGAAGAGGCTGACAGGCTCTGTAAGAACATGCCTCACAATGGGGTAAAAGTTGCACCCCTTGGGGGCAGGAGCGTCCCAAAGTTTCCCCATTGACTTACTATGGTGAAGGTTGGCCCATGAAATGCATGTTTCTCCTACTATGGTAAATTACATAGGGATTTTGTATTTAACATAACTATGGATCACAGTGTCATAGAGACAAGGGGGCGGGCTTTTTACTTTTACTTTACTTTACATTTTACTCAGATGACCAATCAGTCTCTCAGGGTCATTGTGAAGCTATCATGCCACGCCCTATCAACCATTTAGAGCACCCTAGCAACAAGTTCCATAGACTTACATTGAAAGAGATCAAAGGGATATCTTTGGATAGAAGTGTCATAGGAACATGAGGATGGTCTCGTTTGACTCGAGGCAGCAAACAGCTAATCCTGAATCACCTCAACACTTGCTGGCCATGCCCTAGCAACCATTGTCGAGCACCCTAGCAACCAAAATCCAAAGAGGGATATCTTCATGGGAGTTGGTTTATATCATCCATACTGACAAGCAGCCTTTGGAGCTTCATCATTGGCAGCTCCATAGCAACCAAACAGAGTACCATAGCAACCATTTATCAAGACCTATATCTCTGCTTCAAAACATCGTATAGAGATGGGGGTTGGCTCGTTTGTTTCGGTTGGGAAACAGTCTGTATATGTCAACATGGTAACTGTGTATTCACACCCTAGCAACTGTTTAGAGCCACCTAGCAACCATATTGCAATATAGAAGCCATATTACAACTCCACAACATCATACAGACATGGTTGTTGGCTCGTATGCAATCATGTACAACACCCTAGCAACCGAGTAGCGAGTTTTGCCACTGCAAGCACCCACTCACATTTTCTTCAGGAAATGTACATTCTAGTTTATTGCTGTTACCATATTAATTATGTGCTGGTCAAGACAAAAACAAACTCCATCAAGAAGTGGATTCGCTAAAATGATAATGTATTTGTTCTGCTGATAAAATCACTTCTAAAGTTGCTATAATAATGCAGTGCACCTTCGCTTTAGCTGTATCAGCATTGTAATTGCATATTTTTAATGACAAGCTGCTCTTATCAGCGGGCCTGTGCAGCAGAGGTTGATTATTAAATGTAAGAGCCAGACAAATATAACATGAAATGACAACCACAAATATTTGTGTACATCTGGGATATGGTTTCTCGACTTCGTGAAAGCAGGATCGCAAGACAAGGCGAGTTGTACACAACCTGTGATGGCACCAGTGTGTGTGTGTGTTCTATTCATTATTAACACACTGAAATGGAGTTCTTTAATCAAAGCGAGCTGAGCCACCATTACTGAGAGAGGGAGAGAGAGAGAGAGAGAGAGAGAGAGAGAGAGAGAGAGAGAGAGAGAGAGAGAGAGAGAGAGAGAGAGAGAGAGAGAGAGAGAGAGAGAGAGAAAGAGAGAGAGAGAGTGAGAGGGAGAGGGAGAGGGAGAGGGGAGGGGGAGAGGGAGAGGGGGAGGGGGAGAGGGAGAGGGAGAGGGGGAGAGGGAAGGGGAGAGGGAGAGGGAAGGGGAGAGGGAGAGGGGGAGAGGGGGAGGGGGAGAGGGAGAGAGGGAGAGGGGGAGAGGGGGAGGGGGAGAGGGAGAGGGGGAGAGGGGGAGGGGGAGAGGGAGAGGGGGAGAGGGAGAGGGAGAGGGAGAGGGGGAGAGGGAGAGGGGGAGAGGGAGAGAGGGAGAGAGAGGGCTCAGACAGCTCTGGAAACAATGAGCGCTACAGATAAAGCAGGTGGCTGTGGTAATTGCTTCCACAAAATAATGAATGAGCTACAGTCTGTCTGACGGAATAGGAAATCTCCTTCATTCGTGTCTTACCCCTTTCTCTGTCTGTCTCTTTATCCCTGATTTTCCTTTATCTCTTCCCCCGGTCTCAGCCTCCTGAACTGTCACATCAGTTTCTTCTCCAACTTTCACTTTTTCATCTTTTCCTACCCCCAGCATCAAATCACAGCTCCCTCAAGAGTTCCAGCTCATTTAACAGTTAATATTGGGTTATTGTTCTCTGGTTCCTGTAAAGGTGACGTGTGTGATTTCTACAACGTTAACGACACTGTATGGTATTGTAAAACTAAGGAATGTTTTTAAACAGGTTTCCTGAGCCTGTCTGTTATTGGTTGAATACACATGTAGACCCACCCCAAACTCACACCACTGGTTTAGCCAATGTCTTTTATGTAAGGCTATTTTAAAAATAAGTGTATTTGTCTTGTGCCACTGGAATATTTTATTGATGTTTACGTGTAGAACAAGTGAATAAAAATGAATTCCCACCATATGATAACCCTTTAGTTTAGGCTCCAATTTTCACTATTAACTAGTTGCTTATTAGCAAGTATTACTAGCATATATATATATATATACATATATATATATATATATATATATATATATATATATATATATATATATATATATATATATATATATATATATATATATACACACACACAAACCATTTTTAATCTGTAACAAGCCACATTTTCAGACTGTTTTGAATACAATTCTCTTATTCCACTGGCATTTATTTTTAACAAAACATAATTCATTTCTTATTGCAGTGCAGAACTGTATTACTTCATTATTAGAAATGAAACACAGCAGGTGTCCTTTGTGTGTATGTTTAGTGTGTGAATGCTCTTTTTATCTTCCCGCCCTGGCCTTCAAATCACTCAGGCATCAGGCTTACAGGAGGTTATTAATTACCCGTGTCATACCACACACACACGGCGAACACACACTCTCTCCACTCCGCCCTCCACCCACATAAGAACTTTCCTGTCAAACCCACAGCTGACAACTAGGGTTGGCTCAAGGAGTCCATATTTAGGAAGCCCATTGTAATGAAGTCACTGAAAACAGATCATTTATTTGGGGTGACAGGCCCCTTTCAGCGATGTGCTGGTGCTTTGTTACCAAAAGAAGGAAGAAAGAAGGTTTGAAGCAGGAGGAAGATAATGTCAGTGTGTCCATTCCTCGCCAGGCTCTCAAACAGAACCGATAGCCTCTTCTGTCAGAGCGAGAGAAGCAACGGGGCTTTTTCACCATACCGCCATTTGCCCACAACGCTACAAACAATATCTGACATGTACCGAATAAAAAAAAAAAAAAAAAAAAAAAACAATCATGTTGCCAATTCCCAGCCCCTTCACATGACATGGTAAATTGACAGTTCCATCTTTAGCCAAGCTGAGGAACTTATAACACATCTTTAGCACGTACGTGAACAGATTATCTGATTGACTTTACGTATCTCCATTCCTAAAGGTGGATTAGCCAAGACAAAAGCAACAGCTTTTTTTAAGAAATAGTTCACCCAAAAATTAAAACTGTCATTTACACACTCTCAAGTCGTCCCATGGTGTTGTTTGTTTTTCCTGTGGAACATGAAAGTAAACATTTTAAATTTCCATGAAAATAACTTTCAAATTATAAACTCTATGTACAAGTTTTTTCCATGACAAAGACTGTAACATTCACTGAATATGTATTATAAATAAGGTTAAAATGGTTTAATTTTTACTAATTTGATTATTAACTTATCCATTTTAGTGTGTGCACGAGACAGTGGTGGGCTTGAAAAGAGAGCCAGTCCACATCCTGTAGCCTCGTCGCATCTGATGTGGACAAACAAATTGTTTTTCCATATAATCTTATAACATTGCATCATAGCTAGGACAAGTGTCATGTGGTATATTCGTAGTAGACAACATAACAGCAGTGTCCCTTTCAGCTGCTGAAGTAGAAAAGGCTGTGAAGGTTTGACTGGACGTCAGAAAGAGATAAAGAGTAGCTCAAGAGGTGTTCAGAGTCTCCAGTGTGCAAGGTTTGAGACAATAACATCCACATACAGAGTCTGCATCCCTGGGAGACCCTAATAAATACGCCAAATACTGAGTCTCCAGGCCAGAGAGGAAATAGACAACAGCAGTAACACCAGGTTCTGAGTTTCCAGCTGCCAGCTGCATGTTCCAGATTGCAAGGATCCTCTCGGTGCTCCAAAAGTTCAGCATTCCCCAAGCACATCATGTGCTGAAATGAAATCTTGCACCTTCCCAACCACAACAAAACACAAAGCCCAACCAGTGGAAGAAATCACCTCCCTGGGACTGATTATTCAAGGCTGTGGAACATGAACATCACATACCAAACCTCTTACCAGAGACTTTGGTATTAGTGTATACAGGTCCTTCTCAAAAAATTAGCATATTGTGATAAAGTTAATTATTTTCCACAATGTAATGATAAAAATTAAACTTTCATATATTTTAGATTCATTGCACACCAACTGAAATATTTCAGGTCTTTTATTGTTTTAATACTGATGATTTTGGCATACAGCTCATGAAAACCCAAAATTCCTAATTCCTATCTCAAAAAATTAGCATATCATGAAAAGGTTCTCTAAACGAGCTATTAACCTAATCATCTGAATCAACTAATTAACTCTAAACACCTGCAAAAGATTCCTGAGGCTTTTAAAAACTCCCAGCCTGTTTCATTACTCAAAACCGCAAACATGGGTAAGACTGCCGACCTGACTGCTGTCCAGAAGGCCATCATTGACACCCTCAAGCAAGAGGGCACCCTCAAGCACAGAAAGAAATTGCGGTGTGGCATGGAGGCAATCAGCCTGTGGCACTGCTGAGGTGTTATGGAGGCCCAGGATGCTTCGATAACGGCCTTAAACTCATCCAGAGTGTTGGGTCTTGCGTCTCTCAACTTTCTCTTCACAATATCCCACAGATTCTCTATGGGGTTCATGTCAGGAGAGTTGGCAGGCCAATTGAGCACAGTAATACCATGGTCAGTAAACCATTTACCAGTGGTTTTGGCACTGTGAGCAGGTGCCAGGTCGTGCTGAAAAATGAAATCTTCATCTCCATAAAGCTTTTCAGCAGATGGAAGCATGAAGTGCTCCAAAATCTCCTGATAGCTAGCTGCATTGACCCTGCCCTTGATAAAACACAGTGGACCAACACCAGCAGCTGACATGGCACCCCAGACCATCACTGACTGTGGGTACTCCAGTGCTGCTTCTCTGTAGCCCAGGTCAGGCGCTTCTGCCGCCGTTTCTGGTTCAAAAGTGGCTTGACCTGGGGAATGCGGCTGCTGTAGCCCATTTTCTGCACACACCTGTGCACGGTGGCTCTGGATGTTTCTACTCCAGACTCAGTCCACTGCTTCCGCAGGTCCCCCAAGGTCTGGAATCGGTCCTTCTCCACAATCTTCCTCAGGGTCCGGTCACCTCTTCTCGTTGTGCAGCGTTTTTTGCCACACTTTTTCCTTCCCACAGACTTCCCACTGAGGTGCCTTGATACAGCACTCTGGGAACAGCCTATTTGTTCAGAAATTTCTTTCTGTCTTACCATCTTGCTTGAGGGTGTCAATGATGGCCTTCTGGACAGCAGTCTTACCCATGATTGCAGTTTTGAGTAATGAAACAGGCTGGGAGTTTTTAAAAGCCTCAGGAATCTTTTGCAGGTGTTTAGAGTTAATTAGTTGATTCAGATGATTAGGTTAATAGCTCGTTTAGATAACCTTTTCATGATATGCAAATTTTTTGAGACAGGAATTTTGGGTTTTCATGAGCTGTATGCCAAAATCATCAGTATTAAAACAATAAAAGACCTGAAATATTTCAGTTGCTGTGCAATGAATCTAAAATATATGAAAGTTTAATTTTTATCATTACATTATGGAAAATAATGAACTTTATCACAATATGCAAATTTTTTGAGAAGGACCTGTACTGTCCAATGATTTCAATGAGATGTTGCATAACTGATCTATCAAATGTTTAAGTAATAAAATGAGTTCTTTGTTTGACAGTTCTTCTGTCAATCACGCATACCATACAATACTTTCAATTTTTTGATTATACATTTTTATCTTATTTCTGTATATCGTTTTGTAATTACATTTGAATTTATTACTTTGTCAGAGTTGGTAGGAGACTATACAAGTTATCTAGAATCTCACAACATCCTTAAGATTGATCAAAAGAGAGACTTCATCCATCTAAATCATTTTGAAATGAATGAGCAATTGGATCATTCTCATACTGTTATGATGAAAGTCCTCATTTGGCACTATGAGATAAAATTAAAATATCATCTGATATTTAAAAAAAAAACACACCTTAAAGTTGTTTGGCTTTTAGTATGAATATGTTAGCCTTACAGTTATCAATAAGCCAGTGCGCTCTAAAACAATGACAAAATTTGCATTTAGAAGATATAAGCATTCAAAACCTACATTCTCTCACTTCCCCCAATATGGATAAATGATTTTGATGACATCACTCTGCACTTCAGCTTCTCAACAGATTTTCAGTCCAATCAAATACTCTCTAGAAACTAAAGCGTCCCATCCCGTCCCTACATTATAAATAAACGCTGAAGTTGTGGCTAAAATTGGTCGCACATTTCCTACTTGCTACATGGTGAATGGCATATGCACTGTATAGGGGATAGGGAATGATTCAGACAGTGTAAATATACTTTCGACTGAGGTGAATGAAGTCTGGTTTCACGTTAGTCACGCGAACCGCCGTAGCTCCAGTCCAGAGACACGATAGCACAGAGTGGATCATATACGCGAGTTGGCGCAGACCAGAATACGTATCGGACCAATTTGAATCCGGCACAGAATGTTATATTGTAAAGATATATGCAGGAGATTAGGAGGAAACTGCGGCTTTACCGAGCTCAATGGCTCTGGCCGAGCTGTGATATAAACTAAAAGCTATTGGCTATTTTAAAAAGGGGAGGAACTGATTGATATGTCCCGCCCCGTCTTCCTGTTTCAGTGGAAATGACGTCAATACACTGAATAATGCTGCACATTTCAAGGCACTTCAGTGGGCCTTTAAGTTACATAAAACATCACTGCAATTCTGGTGCTTTCTGTACTGATACAATTTTCACTGTTATGTCTCAGATGTAAAGTTGTCTAGGTCAAGGGGGTAAACAGTGAAAAGAAAAGAAAAAAAGAAAAAGGTTTGGTTTGATGTGAGAAAATAAATGTGCCTGAGCCCGTTCCCAGCTCTGTACGACAGACACATCAAATTTCAGCTCAAAAATTTATTAACAATATATATATGTATAACTGACAAAATAAAACAAAAAGAAAAACAAAGCAAACCTCAGGAGGGGGTAAAGCCAAAGCACCAGAACAGAACACAAAGAACAAATACAGAACAATCCCATGCCTTCAGAAAGCAAACGGCAACCAAAATGTAGAGTACATCAGAAATTGCACATCAACAGTATTGATGCCAAAACAAGCCTGTTTGCGAAAAGCATGTTTATAATGAATTGGCCACAATTTTCTTGGATTCCATAAGGGAAAAAAACAAAAAAACATACGGTTTTGGAACAACATGAGGGTGAGTATCATGACAATCATCTTCGTGTGAATTATCCCTTTAACAGCGGTGGTGGCAGAGCCGAGAACAGCCGGCTAATGTTCTCAGTACACCAACAAAGCGGAAGCAAAGTCAAAGAGGCCAAGAGTCAGAGATTCAAGTGCTTTGCGTTTCCGGCAGTGCTTGCATAAGCACCCCACACACACAAACACAGCTGAGAGCGAGGGCAGCCAACATTGGAGCAGGGTGCCAAACCGAATACATCAATAGAAAGAAGATACATTTTGTGGTTTTCAAAGGCTGTTATGTGAAACCGCTTATTATTTTTGTATTTGACCCAAAAGACTCAAAAGCAAGCCAAAAGTCTACTCTACAAGCTGTAGAACAGTTTTGTAACCTTGCCGAAACGATTGCGGTCAGCAAATTGAGCCCCGGATGGCGTACGGTAAGCTTACTAGAGGTTGAGCTATCGGGTGGTGAAAGAAAGACGTTTGAATGAGTGTGGGCTGGATGAATGCCCCTCCCGAACCTCCTCAGCACGCAAGCTGAAATGAATCGGTCCGCAGCCACGCTCACCCTGTCTGTCACGCTGACACGGATCAGTGCATTTGGACCATGATGGGGGTCAGCGGGTAAATAAAGCATGAGCGAGTGAATGAAGGGCACAGATTTTAGTTTCTCTGTGACATTGTGGCTTTGAACGCTGAGATGAGATGGGCAGGTGGATTTATTGCAGGTTTTAATGGAGGACCCTGTAACCTGGAGATGCAAGCACAGAACACTGAGAATATTCAGGGGGCTGAAGATGTTCTCTCTTTTGTCAAACGGGGAGGGTTTCAAAAGAGTTTTCTGAATACGTTTTTATGCCGAGTCGAATAAAAGAATAAAAAAAAAGAAAAAAGAGTTTTGCTGCTTGTTCAATCTTCTTGATAAAAATGAGGTCATGCTTTAGGAATTATTGTAATTCTGAAAATGTTGTCACAATGTAATTTCATTGTGTGTAATGAACAAAGTGGTAAAACAGAATAGTAAATCCATATGGATATTTTTGGTCACTGAATAGTGACTAGTTGTCATAAATGTCGACATGGTGTGTTATTTTATGTGAGGAAGATGCAACAAAGAGAGAATCTTGTTAGTGATTAATGTCCTGTTATGTAAAGAGTTCTTAGTATGTTAATACTCAATTCCAGCATATGGAACCGATGTCTACATTTGAATAAAATTCAGGCTAAGACATGGGTTGCTCTTGATTACTCTTCTATGTGGTTGGACCTTGAACAATCATTGTCAAAACTTAAAAAAAAAAAAATCCATATTGGATAATTGTGATAACCCTGCAACTGTGAATGCACTTAAGGCATGGATGGCTGTTTGTCGTTTCAAGGGAAGAACTAAGTTAACCTCTGCTCTCATACCAAACAATACAGACTTCCTTCCAAGTGGATCTGATGGGAGGTTTAAATTTTGGGTGAACCTAGGCATTAGTTGGTTTATGGGCTTGTTTGATGAAGGTTTGATGTCCTTTGAGGAGTTGATACAGAGGTATCAATTATTAAAGCAGGATTTTTTTTTTCTTTACAGATTAGAAACTATTCTGGAAGATACATCATTATGTAATAACAGAAGTCTGTCTCCTATAGAAAAAAACTACTATTTCAGACACCTAGAAAAGTCAGTGAGTCTGTTATACAATGTTCTCAATTCTACATATGAGGGAAATGTAGTTTTGAATACTAGACTTGATTGGGAGAGGGACATTTTTTTGCTATAAGTGAAGAAGAATGGGGAAGTATTTGGAAATATGCTAAATCTATTTCGGTAGGTAATCATGCCAAGGCTATACAGTTCAAAATTGTACATAGGATGCATTCTTCTCCAAACCGGACATGCATTTAACAATCCCCTTTTACCTGTAATTGCAAAATACAAATTGGTACACTCACTCACTGTCTTTGGTCATGTAATCAGTTACAAATATATTGGGCCAAGATAGTTTCTGAAATGAGTTGGCATTGGATCCTTTACCTATGATACATTTGCTCATTAGTATACTTCTGCTGACATTATTTTTCTTTCATTCTTTCTTTTTTTCTTGATTTTGGTTGAAATATTTGTGTTGTGCTTTCAGTTAAAGTTGGAAAATATTTAATAAATAAATATATATATATATATAAAATCAGGTAAAGACGAAGACTTTTTTGGTTGCTGTTGTAGTTGTTGTTTTTTGAGTGCACTCATGCACTGTAAAGGTATTTAATAAAAGTAACAATATAAACTATGCAAGTAATGTATATATTTGAAATTGTAATGATTACCAAATTGTTGTCATTAGCTCACCCAACATTTTGTCATATTCCTCTCCCCAGATCCCAATTATTTCACTGAAAAGCTTCCCTTCCACTGTATCTGTCAATCTTTTATATATACATACACAATGTATTCAAATTTGACAAGACACTCCGTAACTTGCAGCTTGCTGTATATGTGTCATGCCAGGTTTTACTTCCCATAGATTTGCATCACAACCATTCAAGCTTGTCAAAACACATTGCACCAAGTTTGATTTAATTTTAAAGTCTCGTTACTTATCCAGTAGCCAAGTTTAAATATGGCCAGGACAAATGTGATTTGACAGCTACTGTACGGTGGAGCAGAAGTCTTCAGTGAATAACGTCTTAAATTATGGTTTATTCCTCACACAAAGCTATCTTTGGGTTCAAAATGATTGGACCATAGTGAAGATAACTAAAATATAGTAACTTCTAAATTAAAGTCAATCAGACTTTATTCAAGTCAAAAATATGATCACTTAATCAAGATAAATACATCAATTTATACCAACAAACATAATTGTTATAGGTTAAATCAGGAAGAAATAGCTATTTATGATAACAATATGAGTTTTTTGCTTACAGTGTATGGACTAATTTTATGATTGTCTGTGCTTTTTTGTTCACTGTGTAGAAAAGAACAGCCAGGAAGATCTTCTAAATATGTCCTTTTGACCACAGAAAAAGAATCAAATATATATGAGAGTGAGTGTTAAATGAACATTAATATACAACTTAATATACAAAAAAGTACAAGGAAGCAGTATTGGAATGCTTATTACAGTGATACTACATTGTAATAACAATGTCATAAAGCAAAATGGTTCTTTTCACCCTGGATTCAAAGAGACACAGTCACATGACTAATATTTTACAGCCAAGTTCCCACTGTAGAGATAAAATGAAGTATATCAGACAGCTCCAAAATCAATTAAGATCCAATAAGAGTAGTGAAGTGTAGAAAATGTGACAGTGATCTGTTGATGTTGTGTGTGGGCTGATAGCGGACCATGACAGGCGCTCAATATTCATCACCTCTGGCAGTTCCGAGACGGCCAGCATAACGAGAGAATGGACTTGTGGGTAACATAATCATCCAATTAGAGATGATAATCTCACCAGCCAATCAGAGGCTGTGGTTTGCTCCCCCGAGGCCTCCTGTTGGCCATAATAAATTTAGGGCCACTCAGATTGCATTAAGCCCCTTTACATTGCCACAATGTATCTGCTTGTCACTGTCTCAAGGCGGCAAACAAGGTCTCTCTTACAGATACTGGCTATCACTCACACACAAAAAAAAGAGCGCATACATGAGCTGCCATATCAACCAAACTGCAATATATGGGGGGTATCTGTACATCTGCATTTGTAAAGTACATCTGAATAATGTAATTTCAAGTGATATAATTGATTTGGAAGGTCAACAATATATGGTCGGTTAACTTAGACATACATAAAGATGCATGTACACGAGGAGTATGTCACTAACACTTCATCTAAATCATATATGTAACAACTGTCAGACCTGCATATAGAAATGGGATGAATGGGATGAGTAATACTCCCCAATCATCTCTGCCTCCATCTCCCCTCCCCCAAAAATCCACCTTGTTGCCCATCTCATCCATCAATCCTGAAGAGAGGAGAGGAGCGATTGTCTGAGAGATTTTAAGATCTGATCCGATCTGCTGCTCAGTCAGGTGAATTCATCTTTAAAAATCTAGGGCTAGAAAAATCAATGCTCACTATAAATGCATGCACACACACACAAACACAAACACAAACACACACACACACACACACACACACACACACACACACACACACACACACACACACACACACACACACACACACGCACACACACACACACACACCTCTATTTCTTCGGAGCATATTTAATATTTGTGTCAAGCGAACTACTTCACTTCCGTACACTTATTTCTCTTGTCTCAGACATGCAGTTGACTCTTTTGCATATGCAACTGATACTATGTTAAACCAAACCTTAAAACTGTTACTAACAAAATCACTCTGACAGTTGAATTCTGGGCAACCCAAGTAAGAATTGTCCGTCCTTATCCCTTCCCCCTTTCTCTCTAAATTAAAACAAAAAGGCCAAAATAAAAAAAGGCACTAACCAATCCTAGCAACAGCTTCGATATACCATAATATCAATTAAGCTTTTCTTGTTTTTTAACATGACAGATCTGCATGCTTAGATAGAAGCAGATAGATTTTTTTATAAAAAATAAAGTAACATTTTAATGCCAGGTCCCTTATAATAGTGAAACAAAGTATGTAAACTGGATACAAGCAGTTTTTTCCTCCCAATGCTTAAGTAAACCTTGAGAAGTGCATTCTGTGTATTAAATTTAGCATTCATTCCCCAGTGAACATGTACAACATCAATAAAGACACTTGCATTCGCTCTAAGCTATCAATACATAAAAATCAATATGCGATGAACTACTGTTAAGTTAATAACATTAATTAGTAATTTCTGTACACATTGATTCATGTCACAGTAGAGGCAATAGTAACTAAAGACTTCAAAGAACATATTTTTTTAGGAACAGTTTAAAAAAATTACATTGTTTAATTTTGAACAGCTGAAAAGGTCATTATATTCTATGAAATTACAATGAATGGGGACTCATGCTTTAAAGTCTTTTAAAACTATACTAAATTACCATAAAAGTATCATAAAAGTGGTCCAAATTACTTATGTGTTATATTACATAACTTCTGAAGTCACAATAAAAAAAAAATAATATCATTATCCATAGATAATCTACTGTTCCATTGAGCTAATAATCACTAAGTCTGTGAAAAAAAAGAAAAAAAGGTTTTGCACACTAGATAAACCGATTCATTTAAGTACAGCTGGGCAGATGTCAAGATTTTCTTCAAGATTCGATGTTGGTGTTTTCTTCACACATAAAGCTATCATGCGGCTTCTTCAACGAATTCATACAGTTCTTCAAAACTTCTCTTTTTGGTTTGAGGGTGATAAATGAATTGCATTTTTTGTAAATAGAATAATCATTTGATTTTATTTATTTCAAGAAAAGGTGATCTTATGAGAAAACGGAACTATTTTACTGGGTGGCGATTTCGTATTAATTTGTGCAACGCGTTTTTTAAAAAAGTGTATGGATAAAGGTCCACCCATAAATAGTCAATGGTGTGTAAAAACATATTTCAAATGAACTTATTTGTACGATCTCACTCGTATGAATTTCGTACAATCTCATTCATACAAATTTTGTACGATCTCATTCATACATTGTCAATGCGATCGTTAGAATTTACTAAAAAACTAAGAGAGTGTGGTGAAAAAAGAGCCAGACAAACATACATAGTAATGGTATA
Organism: Gila orcuttii; assembly: GCA_026230005.1. Classification (NCBI taxonomy): domain Eukaryota; kingdom Metazoa; phylum Chordata; class Actinopteri; order Cypriniformes; family Leuciscidae; genus Gila; species Gila orcuttii. The sequence goes on from JAPDVR010000006.1 coordinate 21,072,573, forward strand.
CTTTCCCATCCCAAGTAAGAATAATTAATTGTTCATTCATTGTTAACCACATTACCAGATCTCCAATTCATCCTAATGGAGCTTTGTGTGAAGCCTGAGCGAGCAACAGTAGGGATAGCAAAGGGTCAATTCCTCCCTCCTTCCTCCTTTGTTTCATTCTCTTCTTGTCTCTCAGTCTATTTCCTGTCTCCTTTTCACCTTTGATGGAGCATTCATGTTCTTTTCCACTCCTCCCTGACAGTTGGACTGAAGGCAAGCATCATCGTCTCAGGCTGGTGGGATAAGGCGAGATTGAGGCCCCTGCCAGCACCTGTTTGTATCTCTGAGGCATCTCTGTGAGGAAAATGTCATTTAACTCTCCTCTTCATCTTCCACTCGGCATACCGGTGTCACTGGGCCAATGCAATGTGACCAGGATACCAACAGGACGACTCATTAGTCAACCCTGGCACCGACAGGCACAAACACACACACACACACACAAATGTGCTCCACGGTTCAGGATTTAATTAAAAAGAGTTTGAGCACTGTGGGCGATTCTCATCATGACATCCTCCCCTCACCTCTGAGGTTAATATCGGTCTAATGCACTCTCCTTACACGTGTGCAGACACCAGTACATTACTCATACAGGGGTGTGTCACACAGAGATGCATGTGGCTCTTAAAAAACAAACTGGGAAAATAGCAGTAATTTGATCTACTTTCTAAATGCATCTTATTGTGACCAATTCATCCATACGAATGTTTTATTGTTATTTTATTGAGCTTTGATATTTAATCAAAATGGCATAACTGAAGCTTTCGTTGAAATTACAGACTTTTCTCTGGTGACGTATGCTGTATTTCTTCAATTATTTAGTCCACCTAAACTATTATCCTACCCTTTCTTACAAGTGACTCCAAACTCATATTCAGATCTGTTTCCATCCAATCAAATATCGAGAGATAGATATATATAGAATCAATGATCACCACATTTTTTCCCCGTTATCGATAATCCGTTTCACTCTGATACACGTTACAATAATGGGGAAAAGATCTGTCACTGTTAAATCTCATCTTTAACCCTCTGAGGTCTAAGGTGTTTTTGGGGTCCTTGAGATGTTTTGACATGCCCTGACATTTGTGCTTTTTTCAGTTGCTTATAAACATATTAATTGCAAAGGTGTAATTACACTCTATTGAGCACAAACACTGTAAAATATAGATTCAGTTAATTAGTCGTGCCAATATAATATTTTATGATAAATGAAGCAAGGGATATAAAGTCACAGTTGGTAGATATGGAGTCAGTTATGATAGCAAAAATAGGCTTCTATAAGTTTAAGAAGACACAACCTCAACTCTCAAAAGATTGAAAACTGACTAAACTCCCATTATTGTTTTAGTGCAAATGACCAACAGAGCGCAACAGTTTTCTGATTTTCAAATACTTTTGAATCAAAGGTTTAATGTGATTTATCTCTGGCTGGTTTGGATTATAGCTTAGAGGCATTTATTGAAGAATCTTCTGAAATAGCTGTTTATAATAAATATATAAAATAAATTGACTAGGCTGGTAAGCGATAGTATCACACACTAATGCTAAGTGTTGTGGTTTCACTGTTAAAATAGTGTGATAGTTGATGGCATGCCACAGATACATATATTAGGTTGAAAATAACTTCATGAATTTATTCCTGCAACTTTATTCATTTAACACTGTTATTTCCTATTCCTACCTTCCTGCATGTATGTGTATGTGTGAGATACACACAATGGCTTGAGCTCCAAGAAATTAATGAAGATGCTATATGAGACAACCACCAATTGATTCTGTCAGGTTTCATGACAAATGGTGTGTGTGTGAGAGAGACAGAGAGAGAGAGAGAGAGAGAGAGAGAGAGAGAGAGAGAGAGAGAGAGAGAGAGAGAGAGAGAGAGAGAGCGTGTGTGTTCTATATAGTTGTAGGAATGTATCTAGTGCTGTAATTAAAAATATGGGATTGTTTTTCTGTGCACACAGAGTGTCCATGTATGTTAAGCAGTAATTGTAAAAGTCTAAGTGGAAAGGCTAATTAATAGCTAATCCTGAACAGTAGAACAAACTTCACACTACTATTCAAACACAACAAGACTCCAACAAATCACCCAGTAATAACAATCACAACAGACGTTGGGTGAAATTCACTTATAAGGTATAATAGATGTTTTCAAATAATAATGCTTAAGAAATGTTTCCTGTATTTAATTGAAACCTTAGAAGGAGAGTTTCAACTGGTTCCCTTTTGAGGGATGGTGTTAACGATAGGGGAATGCTTCTCGTGAACCAGTGTCTGAAACACATGCAAACACGCCGATTCTATTGGCTGAGCCATTCATACATGTATGAAGTCACTCAGGGTGCCATCATGACTATAAATTTGAGCCTGCATTAAACATCACCAGTATCTTTATCGTCAGGAAGCGCAATGTGTGTAAACTTGTGAGTACTATTTATTATTTGTCTGTCACAAACTAGTTAAATTAATAAGATGTTGAGCAAACAGGGATTTAGAAGATGTAGATCACCATGTACCCACATTATTACACCAGACGATACACACAATCTCTGTGTGGTTTGTTTGGGAGTGGAGAATGCATGGTCAGCTCCTGTCTGGCTCTCTTTATGGGTAAAGGAAGCCAGATGACTGTGCCTCGCAGTTCAGGTCTGGATGGAGACTTCGATCATGGGGATGACAGGTGGAGTTAGCAGAGGCATTCAAAATGTATTCATCTTTTTCTTGGACTTCACATGCTAGCTTTGAGGCTCTCTATCTGGAATCCCACTCTGTGGTATCTTCCGATCTGTTTGAGAGCATGTTGTTGGTCGGATCTTGCTCTGAGTATTTAGATGTGGAGGGAAAAATTAAAAGGAAAGGGGTAAACAAGGGTTCAAACAGTGGAGGTGGTCAAAAATAGCTCATTGTGATCCACTCTCTTTTCGGATTATCCTAGCGGTTAGAGGCATAACAGAATAGGTAGTGGGTGTGGCACCAGGACTTAGACTCCTGGAGATCCATGGAGGGGCACATGAGTGGCTAGTTGAGCAGAGATGAGCGGATATCTTGCTCGACACCCCCCATCTAGCACGAGAGCCTCTCGTGAGATCTTTTTGAGCAGGCACTTTCCTATGAAGAGTCAAGTGACCGATTTATGGAAAGGCATTATTGTGACCTGTAGTTTATTGCGTAGTTTACCCCTTTAGCTTGGGGAGGCATGGAGACATAGATGATGAAATAGACATAGATTATTACAGATTATGTCTGTACAGTCCTCTAGGGAAATGCTGTTCATCATAGACATCCTGCTGAGGCATGGGCTTAAGTCTGGGGTATAGGTGTTTTTGGATCCCTCCGTAAATTCACTTGGAGGTGATGTGAACACTCTTCCCTGATGCAGGGAAGCAATGTAGACAGTATTTACAGAGCAGAAGATGGACTATATTGCCTTTGGCATCCCACTTTCTAATCTGTCGCCTCATTCAGTACATTACCGTTTGGAGGTTAAAGTATGTCAACCCGCTATCCTTTAGGTCTGAAAAGAAGGGGCAACTGACAGAGTACAAAAGTGGACTTTAACGCAATTAGCGTCCCACTTTTTCATCTGTTGGCCCTCCAGTATCTTCTCATGCCTCCATTACTGGGTTGAGCAAATGGAAAAGTTATCTCATTGAAATAAAAGAGCTTGGGGAGATTTCACAGCCCAGCAGCAAGTAGCAGCCATCAGTATTCAACCTAAAACAAGCCTATGGGTTGAAAAGCTTTACAGAGGGAAGATGTACTAGGTCATTATATGTGACCCACTTTCTCTATAGCACCTTCCGGTTTATGTAATCGGAGGAAGAAGTGAGATAACATGCTTCCCTTTGTGGATCAGCAGTATGACTCAGAGCAGGGAAAGTCCTCCAGTTTTGGAGTAAGAGTGTCGCCTCAGTCTCTGTAGGTCTACGAGGAATAACATCAGGAGCTTTCTAGGAGCTTTTTTGATGATAGAGGAACGTGAAGGCGAAACAGAAATGGTTGATCTCCACAGGTGATCCACTCTTTGGTCTTTTTACTCTCTTCCACTAGGAAAGAGGTAAGCTGAACATGGTTGAGGCTATGTCTACAGCTTCCCTTTGCTAGCTCTGCTCCCGGGGGCTCTGGAAGCTCTATCAAGGGACGGGGCATCGGGCTACGTCACTTGGTAAACTGAAAGGTTGACCCTGGGATCATATCGCTTGTTGTATGCTTGACTCGCTTGAGGTTTCACATCTTTCTTCAGACAAATAGAAGTTGATGACGCTTAACGCAGACGACCTGTTATAGTCATATTATTATCATATTACCTGAGTAATTAGTGAAGTCAATAATTACTCAGGTCATTTTAGGTTGATCAGATAATTTCAAGCCGCTAAACTACGGTACAGTTTTCAGCCCAATGATCCAGTAAGCAAATCCATTCAAACAATCAGTTCAAAACAGCGCTAAGGCTGTTTTTTTTTCCCGAGAATAGCGTATTTTTCTAATTGTTTTCAATGGGAGCGCCGTGGTTTTAAAACGGCAGCAGGATTACAAGGTGCTTAGTTTCTATTTCACATTGAGCGCTCAGCGTTTTTTACCGGTCTGTCACTTTTTACCCGGCCGTCCAATCACAGTGGGGGAGGGGTGAGACAAATACCACACTGATCAATCATCACATTCTGTTCGTACAACAATAACAAGAACAACAAAGCAAATCTCATCATCCAAAACTAGAGCCAGAGCAAGTATAGTATGTTACATTGTGTCGACATTATTGTACTCAGAAACAAACTATTTGTGAAATCAGATACCAGTAACAGTTCCCTGATTCCCTGATCCAGTTCCCTGATCCAGTTCTGCATCATAGCATAGTGTCTCAACTGAAAAAAAAGCTCTCAAGCGCCAGCAACAAGGCGTTTTAAGAAGAGTGCTAACTTATAGAATTTAACGAATAGAAAACATCCAACGCTGTATGGCCAGATGATACGCAAACTACGTTTCTCGGCTGGATAAAGCAAACCAGTTTTGATGGATGAGGATTATAATCAATGTAAAGATGACTGCAGTGATGTACAGGAGTCGTACGACTAGTAAGTATGCATGGGTCCGTTATATTGATGCACCAACAAACCGCATATGTGCTCTCTCAACACACATTGTATTTATGACACTTCAGTACATTCACGTTGTTTCCACAGACATTCAAGACAATGTTTTGATTTTCCATGTGTATGTTGCTGTGTTTAGTAATTATGAATGGATCTGTGTACTGTACTAGGTATAAGCAGTCAGGTCAAGGTGGTTGGTTGGTTTAGGTTTTTTTGGAATGTGATTGGTATTGCAACTTGACTTGTTTAAAATGCAAACAAGCTCTTTGCTGTTGCACTGTACACACAATGTGAATTCTGAAAAAAAAATCTGTAATGTTTGAATTATATGGACTCCTTATTTTGTTATTTGGTGTCCTCTTGGAGTCTCCAAGTGTCCTTTTTTGGAAAGACACCTAAATTTACCTTGAAAAAAAGCTTGCAGAAAATACAGTTATGTGAGAATCACCCATCAATCTGAAGGTTTACTTCGCTGAATATAGCAAACGGTGACAAAAATGGAACATGTTAAACAAGTTAAAGGGCCAACCCTCTACAATGCGAGTAAATCACTCGCATATGCGAGGAAATTTCTCTCTGGGCGACTAAAGAATGCTAATAATACTGGCACATAATAATAATAATAATAATAATATTGGCTAATAATACTGGCACATGCCAGTGTGTGTTAGATGCCAATTATAAGTTTAGCATAGATATATTTTCACTCGCTGAACACTAACTGAGCGCTCGAGAGTTTTGCTCTCCGTCAAGCGATCTGTACTAGTATTTCAAATTCAGCTCAGCGTACTGTAAACTCTAGCGTGAAGGTGTACAACTCGTCGTCGCCTTTCTCACACACACACACGCAAAGAGAGAGAGAGCGAGAGTCTTACATACCACACAAAATCGACACGCTACAAGTAAACAATATTCTTGTTTACATTGTTCTGTCAAAATTATGGAGTTCATCTGGAATTATTCAGCTTTTAAGAACAAGACATGCCGGTTTCTCCTGTAGTGGGCGGAACTAACGCGCACACGACAATCTCATTGGATGGCACTCATCCCTGTTTTAATTTCAGAAAATCAGAGCGAATGCTGACAACGCAATTAACATTCATGAACCCAGCAGCTCATGTGTTGTATATTGTCAATATTGGCAGTAGAATTAGTAGTAGGATTGTTATCTTTTAAGGCGAGACACGGCAGGCAAAAACATCGTTTTTTTTTTACTGGTCAATTTTGAGATTTTGGGATATTTGTCTTCAATAGCATGTCTTCTTTCAGACTTGTGCTGAAAAAAAAAATCCAAAATACACATTTGGGTCTTTATTTTACTACACTTTGTCTGTTTGCGTGTGTAGATTTCGCCTAAATTCCTCAAAAGTTGGCATTCTAAATCAACATGCTGCTCTGCGATCGCGCTGCGATCGCGATCTGCACACTGTCATCACACACACCGTTAGAAAGCTCTCTCTCTCCTGCGCAACACTGTCGGGTCCAAAGATGGTAATTTCCTGTTTATCAGCAACCAATCATGGAAGTAAAACGGGCGATTTAACTTGAAATGCGCAATCTCACTGGCTGATGCCAATTTCTGACAACGTGATTCGTTCAGAGTCGTCACGTGACGCGCTCTGCCATTATATACATACATCACATATACTATACTTTACACACTATATATACAAAACAATTAAATTACACAGCACATTTCAGTTTTTGTATAATATAATTACTATATAATACTAAACAAATCTGTAATTGTGGGATCCTAAAGTGGTTGTGAGTACGTCAGGCAGAGACATATTCACCTGTGTGATGTACTGGTGATATGATGTTTTGATGTGTTGTTTTGGATGTTATGATCAGTGATGGATGAAGCAATAATGAGTTTTGGATGTTAAACAGTGTGACACATGGATTTTACTTGGACCTAAAGCATATTTTGTCTGTAATTCATGGCTTTTAATAGAAATTAGTGGAATTTTGCCATACAAATCTTTAAAGGCCATTTTCTCAAAATGAGTTTTTTCTCACACTTCTAGTGACGATTTTCCACTTCTGTAGCACCTACATACACCAAACTTTACAGTCTTATTCCTAACTATATTGTGAAGGTTTGTTCAGAGGGATTTGTTGATATATCATTCTTGGCCTGATTTATATGACATTTTATGCCTAAAAATAGGGCGGAAATCAATTTTTTTAAGGCTATTGGCAGTATTTTCTGATTTACAGGGTAACAAAAGGAGATATTCATAATCCCCTCTGAAAATGTCTTTTCATTGAATATATCAACAAAATGCAAAAATAATTTTGAACTTTGTTTTTTTCAATGGTCAGATTTGTCACTTCAAAATATATGCAAATTAGCACATATTTAATTAGATATAGCCTGATTAGCATATCTAAACATAAAATTACAGAAAACTTGCAATACATTTTGTTCTCCTATTTATGTGAGTAATCAACTGGTAAAGTTTCATGGTGATATCTGTAAGTAAAACATTGTATCCTATTCACCTGCAGTGTCTCACCTTAATAATAATTAATTCTATTTTTTTTTTATTACAGAAACATTAAATGAACAACAATATCTTAAGCACCACCACCACTCCTAAGTTCAGTTCAAATGACAAATATGCATTCATGCATAATTATCAAGTTTTAGTTCTAATTACTAAAGTTCTAACATTAAATAATGCGTGATTATCATAATATAATGCTTGATTGACTGATTTTAAGAGTGTACATTTAGATATTTAAAATGTTTGCCATTTTACAAAGATAAGCTAAATTGGTGGAATGTATGTATATATATATATATATATATATATATATATATATATATATATATATATATATATATATATATAGTATATCAGTCTGGTGAGTAACCAAAAAAATGTACTAGCCAATGGCGATTCTATTGCCAAGGTGTGTGTAGAGGGTTAATGGTGTATGCTTATTTCACGATAAGGGTGCGATTAACACTTTATTTTGATGGTCCCTTTTGAACATTCTGTTGACTATAAGTAGCTTTGCAACAACATGTCAACTAATTCTTAGAGTATTTGTAGGCCTTCTACTTAATATCTGCTAACTCGTTATTGTGATGGTCCTCCAACAGACATTCCACTGACTATAAGTAACTTTGCAACTACATCTCAACTTATTTAAACCCTAACCCTACCAGTCTACTAATACTCCATTTACACTCTAATGAGAGCTAGTAGACATGTAGGTGCAATGTTACTTATAGTCAACAGAACGTGTTAAAGGGACAAAATAAAGTGAACCAAATTTTAATCTATTGACAGCCCTAGTTTTTTATTAATTAACATTAACAAAGATTAATAAATTCTGTACCAAATGTATTGTCCATTGTGAGTTAATGTTGGTTAACTAATGTTAACTAATAGGACCTTATTGTTACCAAGTAATGTATGTATGTATGTATGTATGTATGTATTATTTATTTTGGATGACAGTAGTTCAAGTTCTTAATTTGTTAAACATAATTTGTTACATTTATATAGCACTTTTTCTGAGTACTGGGATGGGGGAAATCTCCTCAACCACCACCACCAATGTGCAGCATTCACCTGGATGATGCGACGACAGCCATATTGCACCAGAATGCCCACCACACACCAGCTTATTGGTGGAGAGGAGACAGTGATGAAGCCAATCAGTCAATATGGGGATGATTAGGAGACCATGATGGACCGGGGCCAATGGGCAAATTTGGCCAGGATGCTTTGGTTAAACCCCTACTCTTTTCCGGGATTTTTAATGACCACAGAGAGTCAGGACCTCGGTTTAACATCTCATCCGAAGGACGGACATATTTAAATATATAAACGGACATATATAAACATATTTAATGCACCATGAATATTTTCAAGAGTGGGTACAGAACAAACCGTCCTCAATAAAATCCATGGAAACAGTTGCCATCTGACAAACACCTGCAAGGAAACATTTCTTAACAGTTTAACTAACTTTAGTTTAACTAGATCATATTCAATTCCACAGCAATAAAGAAAATGCAATTTTAAAATGTACAGTACTGTTTAAAATAATAACGTAATTAAGATTAAAAAAAATTGTCATGAATGTGAATGATACAAAGCAAAGAAAACAACAACAAAAAGAGAATTGTGGCAGAGGTGAAAAAGGTGTGTGTGAATGTGTGTGTGTGTGTGTGTGTGCGCCTGTGTTCATGTACCCTACCGCTCCGAGAGAGCCTACGCTAATCCGTCTCGGCAGGGTCCACTTTCCACTCACTTCCCTTCCCACCAAGAAAGAGCCAGAATTTGTGCTCTCTTTCAGAGCGAGAGAGCGCACAGTCGCCCACCAGAAACTGAAAGGAAAGGGAAAAGAAAGGGCCATCGATTGCCATGGCTTTTCCTGGGGCCCGAGGTATAGTCAGTGCAGTGTGTGTTTGTATTTGAGGGGGTGGGAAAAAAAAAAAAAAAAAACTAGAGCGAAATGGAGAGATGAGAGCTCTTAGCGCCTCATACACACACCAATAATTCTGGATCTATTTTAATCTCACTTCATCTCCGTGATGGAGAGGCACTTTGATTGAGTTGGTGTTTATTATCATAGAATCCTGTGGAAATCGACATGCCGGTCAGTGTAAGGTCAGCCCTACAAATACCAAAGAGTCCTTGTGCATGCCATGCGTGGGCCTTGTGTAAAACCATCACATACATGCAGTATCGCTGAAAAATCGTATTATATAAACGTACCATACAGTCGAGACAGAATAGTAACCCATTTTACTTTCGTAATGCATTATTTCTGAATAAACCACAAGACAGCAAGCTGTTAGCATTCCCTTTCAACTCAATTGCAATTGCTCGGTTGGCACAATTTGCGACTTCTGCGATTTGCGACTACTTTTGAATGGCCATAAACTTAGATATATATTATATAAATTAAAATATATTATATAATATTATATGGAACCATTACACAAACAGGGACTTTAATGACATCACATTCTAAATACAGACATTAGTATGGAGTTGGTCCCCTCTTTGCAGCTTCCACTCCTCTGGGAAGGCTTTACACATGATTCTGGAGTGTTTCTGTGGAATTTTTTGCTAATTCATCCAGTAGAGCACTTGTGAGGTCAGGCACTGATGATGGACAAGAAGGCCTGGCTCGCAATCTCCATTCAAGTTCACCTCAAAGGTGTTCGATGGGGTTGAGGTCAGGGCTTTGTGTGGGCCAGTCAAGATCTTCCACACCAAACTCTTCCAACCGTGTCTTTATAGACCTTGCTTTGTGCACTGATACACAGTCATGCTGGAATAGAACAGGGCCTTCCCTAAACTGTTCTCACAAAGTTGGAAGCATAGCATTGTCCAAAATGTCTTGTATACTAAAGCACTGGAAGTAAGGGTCCTGGCCCAACCACTGGAAAACAGACCCATACCTTTATCCCTCCTCCACCAAACTTTACAGCCTCGCATCACCTTCACAGCTTTTATCTTAGAGTTTATCTTAATATATTGATGCATGTGTTAGGTACAATGAGAAAATTGCAAGCTATTATATTTTGGTAAACAATACAGACAAACTTTTTTCTTTGGAATAATGTACACTGACAAATCATGCACAACAAGACAAGTGACATTTAAAAAGTAAACAAGGCCCATTCTGATTTCTTCAAGAACACTACGTGAAAGAAGATGCAACAAAACAGTCTTTATATAATCATTCCTACGCAATGGTCACTTTATTGTGCACGTCAGAATGTTAAGTTTAAAAATACCTCCTCCGAGGCACACCTTGCCATAATCATGCAGAAATACATCACCCCACCTTTCCCAAAAGCACCGGAGAGCTCAAACTAAATGTAACAAATGAAGAGAGGATCTTGGCATAATGAGAAAAAGAGAGAGTGCAGGGAGAGAAAAGAGTGTGTCTTCGGAAAAAAGCTTTTACAGCGAGCTAATGCAGCCTGGGCTCTTCAGCCGCGCAGTCGGCTAAAACACCCGCCACAAGGATTAACGCTCTCCCGGTCACCATAGCAACTCCAGTCTACCACAACAGCTCTCAGTTTTTTTTTGTTTTTTTTAACCAACAAGTTTTTCCTGCGGAAATGAACAGGTGAATTTGAGAGGTTCTTAGGATGCCCTGCTTTCATAATGATTGACCTTTCGATAGTAGCGATCAGACGTGATTTACTTTAATGGGAGACACAGCGGCAGGGAATGCAAGAGAAAAAGAGTGTGCGTTAGTATAGCATTTAAGGTTCAGCCTATATATATATATATATATATATATATATAGAGAGAGAGAGAGAGAGAGAGAGAGAGGGGGGGGGGGGAGAGAGGGTGGGGGGAGAGAGAGAATGAGAGAGAGAGAGAGAGAGAGAGAGAGAGAGAGAGAGAGAGAGAGAGAGAGAGAGATGTTGATAGGGATATTTTGAGAGTAGATATTTAAATGAGTACACTTTTTTGGGTTACACTTTATTTTAAGGTGTCATTGTTACAGTGTAATTATATATTGAAGTACTGAGTAAAATTAAGCAACTACATGTACTTACTATAGGGTTATGGTAGGATTAGGATTTGGCTAAGGGTTAATTGCACGTAATTTGCATAATTTACTGTTATTACTATGGTAATTACATGTAACATATGTAACAAGGACACTTTAAAATAAAGTGTTACCCTTTTTTGTGCTATATAACTTAATTTGCTCCCAAAGGAACAAAACATTACAAATGTGAACTCAATTTTTTTTCCTAGACAGCAATAAGATTAAATGGAGAACAAACGGAGATTTTTGATAATTCCAACCCAGTCCAACCTACTCATAATATTTAAAAAGAGAAGGCTCATATAAAAACTTATAAGTAGGGCTTCATGTTGCCTAAAACAAAGATGTATGAATGTAGGGGGTGTAACATGTAGAAAGAGGGATTTGGGACGTGGAATTAATACATGCACAAACCACGCTGACATTAAAGAGATAGTTCACCCAAAAAGGTATATTCAGTCATCATTTACTCCCCCTCAAGTTGTTTTAAACCTGTATGAATTTCTTTCTTCAGCTGAACACAAAAGAAGATATTTTGAAAAATGTTGGTAACCAAACAGATGATGGATTCCACTGACATCCATAGAAGGACAAAAAAATGAATAAAAATACTATGGAAGTCAATGGGGTCCATCAACTGTTTGATTACCAACATTCTTTAAAACATCTTCTTTTGCGTTCAGCAGAAGAAAGAAATTCATATAGGTTTAAAACAACTTGAGGGTAAGTAAATTTTGAAGTGAACTATCCCTTTAACATTAGTTAATTAGTTCACTAGTCTCCCCCTTTCTAGGCTCAAGGGACTGGTCTAGAAACAATTCCCAACATAGCCTTCACTCTCTGGATTCAATTCTGCTTCTCACTGCTGGCTTGCTGACCTCCATCCAAACACAGCCATTGAAGACATGGAGGACATTTAAAAGGTTGCTCTACCACACAGCCACACATCTAGGCACAACAGGAGGGAGTGAAGGGGGGAAATGAGGAAAATTGACAAGTGCTCTCCTGCTGGATTTGAGTAGCACTGAGTGGCCATGTTTGCCGTGTGTGTGGGCATTACATCCTGTCAAAGTCTGAAAGCCTGACATACAGAAGAAGAAAATAAAAGAGAAAGATGTTCTTACTTCCTTAAGTTCCATTATGTTATTAGGTCTCTGGCACTTGAAACATCGTGGCTCATTTAGACAAAAATAATCTCAATGAAAGCTCTAGTTTTTAACTCTTAGAAATAATAAAGAAAAAATCTGCATTTTTGTGAGGAAAACAAAATAAATCTTCATATACACAATAAAACTGCTTCAGAATGATATTTATTCTGGAAAGTGCTATATTAATAAATTAGGGTTGTTAAGATTAGTTGATGTTTCTGAGCAGAAATTTAATGTATGCATAATACATATTTTAAAATGTGACTTCACTCTTAGCTCTTGTCTTTTCAAACTCAGCTGGAATCAATCTGTCTCCCACATTTCCTTGTTTCCTTCAGTGAACTTCAAGAGCGCTTTTGAAAACTTTGCATGCTGGTATCAGACAGCAGTCGAAAACTCGAAAAGTGTAGGCAGACGTTCCAAAACATCAAAGCGATTGTTTTTAGGAACTGATTTGAATATCCTAGATTGTATGTAAACTAGAGTTTGAGTTTGCAAAGATCTTTTGGAAACACACGGGGGAATTTGTAGCGCTCTCCTGTTTTGGGTTTTTTGCATACACGCACTAACCGAGCGCTCAGATGCATGATCCGTTGAGTCGGTTTGTGGATGCGTATGGCTTATAGATCTAACCTCGGCCATCGCCACCTCACCGCGCTTCACTGAAGCATTTATCTCCCAAACTGCACCGGCTTTCCCCTCTAAAGCACTTCCTCCATCTCTCTCACTCTCCCCTTGGTCTCTATAAGAGTCCTCTGTCTATTTTCTCTCCCCTTCCTCTCTGGGAGTCTCTCTCTCTGTTATCGGCTGTTGGAGTAGCTTCACTCGGTCACAGATAGTGGAAGCTGCGGTGGGCAATCTGCCAGACAGCCGGAGCTATCAGATACGCATGGAATCCTAATACATCATGATACATGGCATGTGTGTGTGTGTGTGTGTGTGTGTGTGCACGCGAATACGCGGGGAGAAAATGACAGCTAAAATTAAACACAGTGAGACCCAAAGTGTTTGTGACTGAGCTAATATTAGAGGTGGCACTAAAAGAGGGAAATCACACGCAGGATAACTTTTCTATTTCTCTCGCTATCTGTCTATATTTGTGTGTGTGTGTGTGTGTGTGTGTGTGTGTGTGTGTGTGTGTGTGCAGTCCTTTCATTTTCACACTTCAGCTTTAGTAAGAGTGATGATAAGAGGCAAAGAGTCTAAAATGATTTTGCATCTAAAATGGAAGAACCTGACAGGGAGAGGATACGTCTCTCTCTCAAAAGAGATCATGTCTTCCTAACAAATAACCATGATAAATTACTGCCCAGCCTCATTTTATGACTCTGCCACAAATTTCACCATGCAGAGATTTCACTTCAATGATATTAATTACTATAAAGTATCCCTCGATGCTTACTTATGTTTGTGTGGATTCTGAGTGAGTTGGAATTTACAGAATTTGCCAGTGTCCCCAAGACATACAAAAAGCCTCTTTTGCAGATGAGAAACATAAAACAAACAAATACATAAATATTAATATATATTGTTATAAATAGAGGTAAAGGATGGATGTAATTTTTATTATGACTTTTATATTATAACCAAATGATTTTATCTCAAGTCAATGTTTCATGTCCTTTTTTATTTGAGCCGTGTAATACGCAGCATAAAGTCCTCTCAGACCCTCAACAAAAGGGTTTTATTCTACAATAACTACCAGTGTCTCTGAATCCCACAATGAAAAATGTCCAAGATGGCAGAAAGAGCCAAGAGAAACCGTTAATTACAGATATGGGCCAAAGTGTTTTATTCCTAATGTGAAAAGAGAAGCCTGACACAGCTATTCAACAGCACATGAGCATCACACATTAAATGTATATTCCATATGCTAATGAGACAGAAGGCTATTAGAGGCAATTAAAAGGCCCACAATCCATATTATCCCCATTACTGAGATGTTTAGTATCATTCAAGCAAAACTCACCATGGTGACAAAATCCCCACAGTAATAATTGTATTGTATACTGCTAATCTATCGCATATTGTTATACATATATGATATGCATTACAAAACAATTGTGATCTTTATGAGCAAAGTTAAAATGTCTATTTAAAGTTCTCTGTGGTTCTCGACAAAGACTTCACTAAAATCCCTAGATACAAATTACCTTTGTGCATGTTCACTGTTTTCATATTTCCAGATAAACGGTACGTTTTCATGCTTGATGAAAATAATTTCAGAAGGAATGAGAAGTGTTAAGAGGGGGACAGAGGGGGTCTGAATCTAGCTGGTAACTAAACTACCATTTTCAAATGTCACAATTTCCACACCCCGGTTGACGGTTTCTCGTAAATGTAAATTGCTTTTGCGAACCCTCCCATTTGCACGCTCTCTACTGATTCTCATCCCTGTAAATAAAATTTCATTTGTAATGTTAATAATCATGATGTTTGGTGGACCAAAAGCACTTCAACTTTCATTTCACTTATTCAATTAACACCATTGCAGGAGGAATGTGGCGTGTCTGGCGTGTGCGTAAGTGAATGTTATCCGAATGCATTTGATGAAGTTTTATAGGTCTGGCTAGTTAATTGTGGTGATTTTACAGTGCAAAATACTGCATTTTCAATTTAAAAAGTGTTATACAGACAATATTCCCCAAGATGCTGTCTCAACTCGCCTATAATTGAGCTGTCTGATCCAACAGTTATATATGTTATTGGTTTCTTAAGGCTTTGTGAGCTCCTTGAATGGATTATGCAACTACTGTTAGGTGTATTGTTGTGCTGTTTGCTGACTTTATATAGGCTGTTTTTGTCATTATTGTTAGTTATTTGTTGTGCGGTGATTCTAAGATATATTTTTTTACTTAATGAGGCTCATCGATGGTGTACATGTATGTAACTAAATTATAACAATTTAAAACATAATTTTATGTGTTTTGAATTGCCTATATTTTACACAAACTGATAATAAGTCATATAAAACAACTAAATGATGATCATCTTGCTTTGTTGATCGATACTTTTCTGAACAAAAAAATCTGTATTTGTCTGAAGCAGAATATATTAGCTGAATGAAATGTTTTGCATGAACAAATAAGTTCAAATTGGCACCAATGTAGTGTTACTAAAGGCAATTATTAAAGGGTTGGTTCACCCAAAAAATCATTTACTCACCCTCATGCTGTTCCAAACCCAAAAGATCTTTGTTTTATCTGTGAAACAAATCATATTATGTTTAATATTCTTTCTTCCCATTTGTCCATATTGAAAGTGAATGCAACCAAAACTTTCATGCATGAAAAAGTAACGATGATGAATGTTTATATATAGAATACATAGTTAATATATAACAATGTTAAATAATGTTTATATGTAAAAAAAAAGCCTAAATTTAAATGTTCATTGTTGTTACAGTATAATTAATTACACAAATAAGCACTGAGTTACATCAATTAATTACATGTACTTACTCTATGGTTAAGGTTAGGGTCAGGGTTTGGTTTAGGGTTAGTTGCTTGTACTTATGCAGAATTTACAGTTATCACTAAGTACATGTAACATGTAACTAGACGTCACCTTAGAATTAAGTGTTACCAATGAATGTTTTGGTCGTGTGGATTTTCAATTGATGAACAAAAAAGAAAAGTTAATATTAAAAACATCTTTACTGTGTTTCGAATATGAATAACAGTCATATAACTTAGTAATATAGTAAAAGAAAATGCAAACATGCTCATTAGCATGCAAACTAGCTGGAAAGGAGATGAGGGAGGTGTGCTTGTTTGGTTTGATATAGTTTGAGTCCTGATACGTTCGTGTGTGTGTGCAGTCGCAATGATTACTGAAGTGCTGATTAACTGATGAGATTCATTTGTGTGTGTGTGTGTGTGTTGGTGTTGATTGAGAAAGATTTGATTGAATGTGCTCAAGATGCCTAATTACATTGTTGCTCACCAAAGGTACGACAGTGCCAGGAAGAAAAATTAAGTTTTAAAGAGTTTTTGAACGCACAACTATTGGCAAACCGAAATAATTATGCCCTGTCATAGTTCTCCCAAACCAACCCCGTT
The DNA here is from genome assembly GCA_026230005.1 of Gila orcuttii. Taxonomy (NCBI): domain Eukaryota; kingdom Metazoa; phylum Chordata; class Actinopteri; order Cypriniformes; family Leuciscidae; genus Gila; species Gila orcuttii. The sequence continues at coordinate 21,089,460 of JAPDVR010000006.1, forward strand.
GTCAAAGCTTCTTAAAAGTGCTGACTCCTGCTAACTTGCCTGAGGTACATCAAATCCTACAACAATACTGCCAAAATATTCAAAATATAATTAGTCAATATATGTTAATAATGTTTTTTGCACACACAAAAAAATCTGTTATTTTCCACCCTCATTCTGACCTTCTGTCTGGAATGATCCGTTTTTAAGGGGCGGCTCCTTTAAGGCTTGTCAGTAAACGGCCACTGTTATGATTGGCTAATGTCATTGCATAGGAAACAGTATCAACGCTCACTTGCTCACTCATGCTTATGAAATCATGTACTTACGGTTTGTGATACAGCTGCTGTCAGATCCAATACAGTTGACCGCTTCATCTTTCAACAAAAGTTTTTTGAGAACTCTCCATTACACTGTGATTCGTTTACAAAAAGAAAATGCTCTGATGTGATCCGGGACACCATTAAAATAAACCATCCATTTGTTTCCTAAGCTGGGATCCTTTTGAAGTATGTATAGAGACGCAAAAGACTATGTTTGCAGTTGTGGTTGTTGAATAAACCACACTTATCCAACACAACCTCTGTGCTACAATACAACGTCTATTTTGTTGTTTTAATAGAAAAACTTTAACATTATATGGAATTATTGGAATTAATATTAGGAATTTCACTCTTTAATATTTTGAGAGAAACTTCTTAATGTTTTTAGCCATTTTCGTAATGTCGAGATTGAGGTAAAGTATATGATAAATATATTACATCAGGAAACTAGATGATGTAAAATAAACCCTGTCAAGGCTATAACTAATTTCAATGCCTTGAACATTGGTGGGGCTGGATCTTTTTTATTTAAAAATGTACACACATTCACTTATTTGTATGCCTAATATGTCAAAAAAACAAATGGCAAAATGTTTCTTCTCGTCTCATTCAGTCTTTAATTAAATTAATGGCATAAATGATTCAGCCTACATTTTCATTTTATAATGGCAAAATGTTAAAAAAAAGAAGAAGTTTGCACTTACCTCACAGTCTTTCACTGTTAAAAACTGAAGCATTGCACTGGAATTCATGTTCAGTGTCAATAAACAGTAAAAGCTGCCTTTGACTTGATAGGCCATCTCAATCATTTTGACATTGATGAGCGCGGTTAGACCACTGAGACAATTATAATTTTTCTGCAAAATAATCATGATTATCAGTTTAACCGTTATCATGCAGCCCCACTATTTATACACGATATACAGATGTCTAGATAAAGATACCACTCAAAAGCAAATCTCCAGTGATCTACTATCTTCTATTGACAAAAATCCACTTGAAACCAGACATTGGCTTTAAAAACTCCTCAAATCCACTGTACTTCTGTCAGGGTTCAGGTGCCCTTTTAGCTAGTGGCTTATTCTGGATCAAGCCCGACTGTGGACTTCAAGCTGTGCTTGTCTACATTTTTCGATATCCTTTGACATAGAGCAACTGTCTCCCATCATGTCGATGCTGCCCTGTTCCTTCACCCTTGGTGGTCAGAGAAGATGTGCTTCCAATGATGTAGTTTTTGTAATGAAGCTTTGTAATGATAAGTCATTTTTGTAATTCATTTCAATTTGAAATTTCAACTTGCTCAACCTTGACATAAATATCTCATATGTGCGGACTGACCCCACCTACCATCACATTTCTAACCATAATTCGTCACTATCAAACATCTGGCTATGACTATTATCATCACAAAATATCTGTATCTGTATCATTACATTGAATCATTCATACAGAAATCATGTGTAAGCTCTGAGCAAAGCATTTTGATGCTTTGTATCTGATCTGTGTGAAGTCTGATAGGTTTGAAGAAATCTTTTCAACTTGGGTAAGTTTTGTGCCTTTTGTTTTTTTATTATTTTTCTGTTTCCCTGAGGCCACCTTTTTTCAAATGACATGGAGCAAGTCATTTTGTGTGAGATCTACTTCTACAGTAAAGCTCCCATAGAAATCTTCAGAATTGCTTTAAATGACTTGTTTTCATACTGTAAGACATACACACTTTTGGGGGGACTCAACAATAAGAACACATGCTACAGTTGGAACATGTTATGCCACACTTTTGGTGACACAATGTCTCAAAATTTTCCCAGAGAAGAACAGATAAAACTTATTTATTATGTACATATTAAGGATATCATTCATTACGTAGGCCATCAAGCGACCAACCAGAACACCTTAGCCAAAATTAGACAAAACTTAGACAAAAACTCTATTTTAGGATTTAGGCTGTTAATATACTGGGATTAATTACAATAATACTTGAATGATTGATTAAATTATTATCATGCGTCTTGCAAAACATACAGGGCAGAACATATTACATTATTATACATCCTTAAGGTCCTTTTTTATATGCGTCATCCTAAAAGCACAGAAACCTTGCACACTGAGTCCAATGCTTATTAATTAATCGATTGAAAAATCGCAACACAAACCTTGGGTCCATCCAATCCTGAGATTGCGTGGAGAGGAAGGAGAGTTCCACCTCCCTATCTAGGACAAGGAGATGCGGGATTATCCCGAGCGATTCAAAGATACTTAAGGATGTCAGTGGCTCAGTTTGATGCTTTGCTAGCGATACTGGAGCCACATATTAAAAAGAAGACCACCAATTTCCGTGAACCAATTGGTCCTGAACAGGTCTGGATTTTGGCGTTTTGGCGCTCTGAATTGTCAAAACACCTCTAAAAACGCTTGCTACAGAAAACTGAACATGATCCGAATTTTTTAATGACGGACAAAACGTTTTGGAGGCAGTGTGTAAACGTGATAGACACAACATGAGGTCGTATTTATTTTTTAAAGAGAATTTCAGACTCAGTGTGCAAGAACCTTAAGGATTACAATAAAGGCTGTCAATGTATATGTATTATTGTGATTACTTATAATATGACTAATTATAATGAATAATTCTTTTTTGAGAATAATAATAATAATAATAATAATAATAATAATAATGATGAATTATTAATTAATATTATTACTACATTTGATCATTGTAATGTTAATTTAGTGTGACTAATTATAATTATAACTAGTAGTAATTATTTTGCAATGATTATCATGCAAGTTACGAAAGCATAAGAAACTGTTGACACATAAAACAAATTCCAATGCATCCAAATAATTAATTAATATCATGTAGTTTGATTGAAAACTGATTAACTGTGCTTATTACAATGTAATAATATAGTAATTAATGGATATCATATTCAACAATTGAAAGTTATCCAACAAAATTAATAATTTATAACTTATTGCAACAAAGCAAGAAAATGAGGACTATACTGCAAAAACAGCTCAGAAATGTAGAATAAACCGTTCAGAACCAGCTAGAGAAGAAGTTTATCGTTGATTTCTCAAATTCAAGCAATGAATCTCTTTCAATGAAGACACATTGAGACAGAAGGAAAAAAATATCAGCCCTATGTGTGAGTGTGTGATATTTATAACTTTATATTCTCCGGTGCATAGAGACAGTGACAAATCGCCACCCTCTATTCAATACAGATCTATACGTCCTCATTCAAAAACCACTATCGACCAATCAGCTGCTCCCTCAGTGGTCACATGACCGGCACCGTTAAGGCCTCGGAGCTACTATAAGACAAATTACATCCCATTTATGAAAAAGTAATGATTTCTGCTGCGAGTGATGCACTTTATGAGCTCGGCAGTGAAAAACGTGCACATCTGTAATTTGGTTGTTTGTTGTTTTTTCTCCCAGCAATGTCGACAATATCTAGCACTCAGAAAAAGTCAATCCAATCCCACCCAAAGACAGGTCTCGTCAAGAGAGAAGAGAGAGATAAAAATATCAGTTTGATCAATAGTGTAGCTTTCTGAAAGCGGTTCACTAACTCGGCTTTACAGCCAAAGTTGAATACAGGATATTCCAACTCTATTTGATATATCTGACTTCCGAACATTAAGATGTTCAGGGTTTTTCTGTATTAATATATTAAAAACTATATTTGCATTTCTCTGCAAACATGTTTGTATGATGTGTGTGTGTGTGTGTGTGTGTATGCAAACTCCAAGATGTGAATATCTGCACAATTTCAGGTCAGAATTCTGCCTTCATGCATTATATGACACTTTTCCAAGAAGGAGTTTGGAAATGGCCTTCAAAAGTGGAGTCTCGCATAGGGTGAAAAGAGTCCAACAGTACAGACTTTTTACATTAGTCAAATCCAATGATTTTGAAGGATGACTTATAAACCTGTGAGCTACGATGATGTTAATCGATCGTATATATGCTTCTGTTGAAGGCCTTATTTTTTAAATAATTGTCTTTAATCATAGAATTTCTAATGAAAACATCCATGATTCTGCAGAGAAATGTCCAACAATCAAATAATTGTGTCAAGCACATAGAGTGCTCTGCTCTCAAAATACTTACATATTTGTGTATACTGTATATACAGTATGTTTATACAACAGTTTGTTCTGGTTCTCGATTCTGATTGGCTGAGAGACTTTTCCTCGATTCTGATTGGCTGACAGACTTTTCCAGCCATGCGATATTCTACCAGTATCAACACAGGAACCGTTTCACAGCAGGTGTCATGGTTGATGAGCAAACACCATAATATTTCAAATACTACTTTCGTTGTGTTTTGGAAAGTAGTTTTAAGAATTTTTAGGCAATAATGTAGTTATTTAGATTCATGTAAACAGTGCATATTTGACAATTTGTTTAGACGTTTCCGGAGCTCCAGAATATCAGTGGCCGCTCAGCGCTAATGTACCCAATGCGAACAGCTTTATCTCAGCCAGTCCTTCGGGAATTTGCCATTGGCTCTTATGTAGATGTTTAAACATGAAGTATAATTTATTTTGGGTTTACCAAGTAGGCAACTGGTGTTATTGTATTTATTTCCCTCAGTATAGCTGTTAGGAACACAGTCTTGTAACTTTGTCTTTTGTCAAATTGTCTTTCTTTATTTTATTCATTCATTCATTCATTCATTCATTCATTCATTCATTCAAATCAAATGTTGTGCTATGAATGACTTTGTTCATGGCTTATAACTTCTTAGAGATTTAAAAAAATCTCTATAGGAAAAATAAATAGAAAAAAACTTTTGGAACCAACGCTACTGAAAAAGTGAGAGGGCACTGTTGCAATACCAAATGGAATTCTGGGAAATTAGTTTTTTTCAGGTGGATTCCAACAAATGTATTCAAACAAAATTCACAAACACTTGATCAAATGATCAAACTCCAACATGAGGCAACCAACCCCCCACCCCCCCCCCCCATTCATCCTTAGAGCCAGTATCCAACATGCACAAGACCCCTGCATCCACAAACAACAGTCTGAATCCATAAAACGTATGCTTAGGGATGCAATAAACTCTCTCATCAATAGTGTATGACTTTCTTTCTCCAGATATATCAATCATTATCCAGTCTGCTTCCCCTCACTCTTACAAACACCAACTCAGACACTCAACAAATATGCATTGCAGAAGAACAAGGAGAAATGAAATGTGAGAGCGTATTTGTGTTTCCATAAGGTATGGTTCTTTGCCGCTGGGCCCACAGCTCAATGCAGACAGACTTAAAGGGAGTCACCGACCTCATACACACACGCGCACACACTATATTTTCCCTAGGGCTGTAATGTGGCAGGGGTCAGTAGGACATGGCATCATCAGCATGCAACATATTCATGAGGATGTAAAGACATTTACTGGGGGGGATCCTGAGTTCAAATCCATTTCACATGTAGGCTAGTTGTTGTGACAGCTTCTGTGCTATAGACACACACATATAAAAACACTCTTTGGCACATTTACAGTAGTGGCCAACAGGGGATTTTTGTTTTTAACGGTCCTCCAAGTGTCAAAATATTAGGAAACCATCAAAATATGAGGAAAATATTGTATATACAGTGTGTGTGTGTGTTATATAATAGCATATTCAGTTATTAATATTTTGTTGATTCACTCTTGTTTTTGGCATTTTTGTGTTTATAATTTCTTAGAATGATAGCCTGACTAAAAAAATATGTTTGCACAATTTGGCATGATTCATTGTGTTATCACGAATAAAACAATTGACTTTGCACAGCTAAGCTTAAAAAATCTTATTTTTAAAATAATATTTGAATAAGTTGTGATAAACTTATTCTGCCATGTATTTGTGTGATATTCATTAATGTAATTATATTTATTTAAACTATTTGTATAACAACATATTATTTGTTTTATGGTGAGATCAGATCACTGTGTGGAGCACACACACACACACACACACACACACACACACACACACACACACACACACACACACACACACACACACACACACACACACACACATTTATATATAGTATAACCTATTTTATTTTTTTATGTATTTATCTACAAATAATAATATATTATTTTAAATGATTTAACTTTATTAAATTATTATTTATAAACAATAATCTATAGCTTCATTAAATTATCATTTCAATTACAAATAATAATTTTATTGTAAATACGTATAGTTTATTTGATTCACAATTTGTTTTATATACGTAAAAAAATTCCAAATTAAATCTGATATTAAATTAAACATTTAATATCAGAAGTGAATGCAGTTTCTTTGGTTTATTCATTGTTGTCCTTTATTTTTAATCTTGTCATTTTGTTTATTCTTTTCTTCAGTAATAAAATCTGGATTAGTGTATTGTACATATTGTGAACTGGATCCCAACTACAAAACCAGAGACACTCTCTGCTTTTTAAACACACCTTGCTCTCTTTCTCTCTCTTTCCCTCTCTAGGTCCCATCTGCACACATATTTAATTACACTCTCAAAAATTACACACCTCCAAATGGAAGTGAAAAGAGGCAGAGAGGGGAAGCAAGAGCTGTAGGCCGAGAAGAGGGACACTAATATCTCTTGGTAAATAGTCATTAGCTGAACCAATCGTCTTTGAATCAATATTGAACGAGGCACTTGGGACCCTTGAGCATGCACGCACGCACGCACGCACACACACACACACACACACACACGCAAGTGCAAACTCAAAGGTCAGAGGTTGCAGCTTGCACATTGGTTTGGAGTCATAAACTAAAGTTATCTGTAGACATCAGTTCAGAGATTAATATACTGTTTGTATGTCGTTGACATACAGTAAGGTCCAAAATTCTGAGATTTCTTTTTATTAAATTCATTTTTTTTGGTTAACGTTCCACTATATTATTTACACTGATAATTTAATTTAAAATATATACATTTGTTTTGATAATGTGTGATTTTTTTCCCTCATTGTGATCGCTATGTGATGGTAATATCATGACTCAGATAGCAAAATATTTAATCCATAAATGCTAATTCTCATCAGTCAAACTCTTGGTGATTTACATGCAGTATTTGACGTTCAGAGCACTCAGTATTGACTTTCAAAACACTGATTAATAAATCATGTTTAAAACCTGTGAAATTATACGAAATGAATTATTATTAGTGTGTATTTTTACACACACACACACACACACACACGCACACGCACACACACACACACACACACACACACACACACACACACACACACACACACACACACACACACACACACACACACACACACACACACACACACACACAGTATAGTATAAAGTATAAATTGAAATATTTTCAATACTATTTATGTTTAACCTTGAAACACAGCACTCACAGGAAGTAATTTACTTAAACATACCAGTCAAATAATCGCACAAGAAATCTACATGAACAAAACAGCGCCTGTTTCCCTTCTAACAATGAGTTTAACTAATCTAATAAATATTAAAATGTATGAAAAGAGTATTACAGCATTTACAATGGTAATATTCACCAATTAGAGGAGTGCATGGAAGATTTGAGTTAATATTTGAGGCAGGCGGCAATGTCTAAAGAGGGTCCGCGGCATGCAGAGCAGAATCGAGCAAACGAAATTAGCATGTATAATTACCCTAAATCCTTGACAGTTTAATGTTTGAGATTAAAGCTAAAGTTAAAATGGAAAACAGCTCATTTGGAGCATGGCTGCAGTATTTGTGGGAATGTTACATGTAAAAGATGTCGGATTTTAATTAGGGTTATTATGGCAGCGTGTGCGAGTTAAGAAAATTCTATTGATCGGTTAAACACACACACTTGTGTAACTGTGTGTTTGGCCAATCAGGGTGTTGTTTGTTCACATGACTGCAATCACCAACAGAGCAGAGTGGTACTTTAATCTCATAGAGTTTGTCAATAAAAGCTTAATTACAGCTTAATGAGAGGTCTTAACACGGGTAAATGACAAGTCAATACCATGCACAATATAAATTGACTTTTTACACTTTGGAACGCAGTGGTTTATGCTGGAAAATAGGCCTAAATCAGGAAATACATCCAACTGCTGCTGGCCTAGATTTTGAAGTTTCAAACTGTGAGGTATTAAGTCAGAATGCCAAGTAATGATGGTTAATATGCTAATATTTGAGATTGTTTGGTACTAACCAAAAGGAGAAACAAGCCATAACGATAAATAATAATCCAAAAAATGAAAAGTGGTTTTATATATATATATATATATATATATATATATATATATATATATATATATATATACAGTCGTGCCCAGAATTTATCATACCCCTGGTAAATATGGTCAAAAATGGCTGTAAAAAATAAATCTGCATTGTTTATCCTTTTGATCTTTCATTCAAAAAATTGGCAACAATCTAACCTTTCATTGAAGTAAAAGAATTGAAAATGGGGGGGAAATCACATTATAAAATAAATGTTTTTCTCCAAAACACGTTGGCCACAATTATTCATACCCCTATAATTTTTTATGAATAAAATATCTCTGAAGTATATTCCCATTAATATTTACCTTTTTTAGCACACCAGGGTGACTAGGAACATGAAATTGTCCAGCTATGACTTCTTGTTTCACAGGAGTTTAAAAATGGGGAAGCACAAAGGCCAAATTCCCTTAATCATCCATCACAATGAATAAAACCAAAGAACATAGTTCTGATGTGCATCAAAAGATTGTTGAGCTTCACAAAATAGAAAGTGGATGTAAGAAAATAGCTAAAGAATTGAAAATCCCCATTTTGGCCATCAGGGCAATGATTAAGAAGTTATAATCAACTAAAGATGTTACGATTCTGCCAGGAAGAGGACGTGTGTCTATATTTTCTTAATGGACAGTGAGGAGGTGGACAACGATCACAGATGGAGAATTGCAGAGACTAGTTGAGTCTTGGGGTTTAGAAAGCCTATTAAAAAAAAATCAAACAACCCCTACATCACCACATGTTGTTTGGGAGGTTTTCAAGAAAAATGCTCCTCGCTCATCCAAAAACAAACTCCAGCATATTCAGTTGTCAGACACGACTGGAACTTCAAACGGTACAGGGTTCTGTGGTCAGATGAAACTAAAAAAAATAGCTTTTTGGCAGCAAACACACTAGATGGGTTTGGTGCACACAAGGATAAAAAGTACCCCATGTGTACAATTTAATATACCATTGGATCTTTAATGTTGGGGGCCTATTTTTCTTCTGGAGGTCCTGGACTTCTTATTCAGATACATAGCATTGTGGATTCTATCAAATATCAACAGATAAAAAATCAAAACTTGACGCCTTCTGCTATAAATCTTATAATGGGCCGTGGTTGGATGTTCCATCAGGACAACGATCCAAAATAAACATCAAAATCAACACAAAAATTTGTTAGGGAGCACAAAATGAAGCTTCTGCCATGACCGTCCCAGTTCCCTGACCTGATGAGTGGAGTGAACTGAAGAGAAGAAGCACCAACATGGATCTGGGAATCTGAAGGATCTGGAGTGATTCTGTATGGAGGAATGGTCTCTGATCTCTTGTCAGTTGTTCTCCAAACTCATCAGGCATTATAGGAGAAGACTCAGAGCAGTTATCTTGGCAAAAGGAGATTGCAAAAAGGTATTTAATAAAAGGGTATGAATAATTGTGGCCAACGTGTTTTGGAGAAAAACATTTATTTTATAATGTGATTTCCCCCCACACTTTCAATTCTTTTACTTAAACGAAAGGTTAGGATTTTGCCAATTTTTTGAATGAAAGATCAAAAGGATAAACGATGCAGATTTATTTTTTACAGCCATTTTTGATCATATTTACCAGGGGTATGATTAATTCTGGGCACGACTGTATATATATTAGAGGTCAGTCAATCATGCTAATGGGCTAAGCAAAGGCCTAAATTTGCAATTATACTTGAATCACCATACAAAAAAAAAAAAAAAAAAAAGCACTATCACAGATAGAATCAATGTAAAAAAAAAAAAAAAAATCTAGAGAACAATATTATTTAAATCAACTGTGAATTATATGCCTATATATTAATGGTTTTATATAAAATAATATTCTCAATTGTTAAAATAAGTGTATTTATTGACATGTGTTAATGTTCAGTATGTATTGACAATTGGTTAGTAGATAACATCAATATCGAGTATGACACAAATATTCTTATACTATTTTTAGTATTATTATTAATTCAGGATTCTACAGGGTTCACTACACCCAGTTAAACAGATTTTTTGAGATTCTGCAAGTGCTCGGAATACATTATCCATTTGGGAATGACACTACAAAAAAAGTGAAATACTGATTCAGTATGAGTCAGACAGGACAGACAGTTCCTTCCATTAATGGCTTTGTATTATGTGGTTATGTGATGTCGACTCTTGAACGAGCGAGAAAAGGCAATTGAAAAATTGGAAATTACAATAGCATGTTTGTGGTCAGTCCACACTCCCTCTTAAACATACACACACACGGACAAAAAAACACACATACACAGCGACACCTCCCCTGAACGCAGGTGTAATTACATGCCGTTTTTAAATAAATTAAAGCTGCTTCTCAACTGGATGAAAATAGGAAATCAATGTTTCAATCAATTTAGCCTACAGTTCGTTACACAGCCCACCGCTGCTTCAGAGCGCTCGCTGGGAGATACAGAGACAGGGAAAATGCGGAGAGACTAAAGGTTTACACCATCAGGATAATAGATGTTAATCATATTAAAATGCAATCATGGGTGGGTTAAACGTGGTGAAATTCAATAGTATAAAAGGTGATGCAATTGCATTACATGTGACACACATACACAACCAGGGCTCCTTCAGTTCTAGTTAACTCCGGTTCAATGGCCTACTGTTACCGTAACAACCACTGACAGCTGTAGAGAGGTGAAGCAATGCTGGAACCTTTCCAGGAATTCCAGTCATTCATCCCGTAAACTCTTCATCTGACCTCTCATTAAATCATTCAAGAAAAAAAAAATCTGTCTGTCTGTCTATCTATCTATCTATCTATCTATGGTCCTTATTTATGAAAGCCAATTATTTTGATATTCTTGTATCTGATGATATTCTTCTATTGTTGCAATCAATGTGAAATTTGCTAATTATTATAGATACTAAAGCTTACAATTACATTGGTTGAATGAAAAATTCAATAAATCACTAAACTTGTTTTTTTCCTAAACAAATCATCACCCACAAAGACAATGTTACCACCTACTGGCATATAGATGTAATGTGCAGAAAACCAACCTGATCTCGCAGGGAAACAAACCTGTTATTTCCTGTAAATTCATATGACGAGAATTGTACGAAATCGATTACGTTATTAAGCATTAAGTTCCTATCTCAACCCCTACACGCACCCGTCACTGGGGTGTAGGCAGATCGTACAAAAATGCACAAATGAGATTGTATGAATTCATACAAATTAGCCAACAATTTGCCAAACTGTAAAATATTAATGAATTGCCATGAGATCATGTCAGAAAGACTCACTTAAAAAACCCACACCACGCAAAATCTGAAACGCGCAATAACAGATACAAATTGTATACAACAATGCTCGACAGATAAGATTTGAGCAACGCAACTAACGATTGTATTGAACAGTGTTTATCCGACTACAATTTACAAATACCTGCGGCTACTAATGCGACACTGAATTGAATATTCAAATAAAAATGAACAGAAAATTACTATTAACTATTAATAGTAAACACAAAGAGAGACTAATTAATTTTTAGCGTGTGAAAGAATATTCCGCGCTCCATATCTACTGTGTGTATCTGATAAACATCTCAGGGTTTAATCTAGTCTTAATATAGGGCCGATATATTATCACATATCTTTGTTCAAAATGAGACATCAGATTTTAAACAAGCCATAATCCTTATCTGTACACACCCCGCCATAACCTACCCCTCGTCTCTCTCGCAATGTGGAGGAAGACGCTAGACATTAATCAAATGCCTCTGACACACCTCCCCATTAATCATTCTGTGTGATGTGGGACGAGAGACAAAGAGAGAGAGAAAGAGAGACAGAATGAGAACTAAATTTCATTCATGCAATAATGCCAAATATCAGAAACTCAAAATGGCACAATAGCTCTCAATAGTGAGCTATTATCTAAAAGTGTCTTCGCTGGAGGATGCTGTGCTGTTGTTTGCTAGAAGGCATCATTCAAGAGTATCATGTGACGGATCACACAACTCAACTACAGACGGTAGTCGCTGTGCATTTACATACAATTGAACTCGCCTCGACTCGCCTCTGTCCCTCACATTGATTCAAATCGGTAGCTTCCACTGAAAATGAATATATTCTGGTTTGTTGAGGCAAATCACTGTCCTGAACATCCCCAAAGGCAGCATATAACCGAAAAGACACTTCGTAAGAGAATAATTTGAAAAGACTCAACTCTCGGTTGTGTCCAATGGTATTTGACAGCCAAGGCTCATTAGAAAAATTTACCTGTGGTAACATTTTTGCAAAACACAAAATACATTGTGTCGTGCACAATTCGCAACAGTATCAAAGTGAAATGTCCAGTGAGTGGCGCTAAAAGCGGGTTTCGATTTTTCCGGAACAGATGAACAAAGTTTTACAAACGTTTAGTTTGTACGCTTCACTGCAGTTCTGAATTGAAATGTCTATGAATGAAATGAAAAAGCCTAACCTATCCGATAGTGTTAACAAAAGCAAATGTGACACAAAAACGCAATCGTGACCACAGCATTTTAGCTTGTTTTTGAATCATAATTGTGCCCCTGTAATCATAATTGTGTGTGAAAACGATTAAAAGTGCCGGCTGCTTTACTGCCTCTAGTGTCCATTTATGTTGGAAACTGCAGTGATATGTACGTGTTGGTACGTATTTTGTGTTTCACAAAAATGTTGCCACAGGTACGTTTTTCCAATGAGCATGCATTTGATGTTCGCATATTCCTAAAGTAACACCATTCTTAATACTTTCTAATTAAAATCCATTAAAATCCACACAGATATTGGACGGAATAGTCCCTTTTTAAATTGGGTAAAATGACAAGCTCATTGCAATGCATTCTTGGATTGTTTTTTTGCATTTTGATTGTTCAGATGCATTGCATGCAGACAGTCACGTTGAACATTAGCAAAAATTATTATTAATCAGGTAGCTAGTTATAATCAAATAAACATTTAGTTAATTAAAGGTCTCACTCTCAGTAATCTGTGCTTTGCTTCGTTTGATATGACAGGAATATTGCTGACCAGTGAAAATGAGAGAACATCTCTGGCCCTGCCTTAAGGCAAACTTCGTTTGATCCGACCTTTGAGAATAAACCCAACACCCAGCCTCAGGGTAACTGCAATACTATGTATGGCTTATGCATGTCTATGTATCTAAATGTTTTTGAATTAAACACTATATTTGCAGTTTTTGTTTATTGAAAAAATGTAATGTAAAAATTATGTGTTCCCTTTCGTAGTCACTCCGAGTTACGTCGAGTGACGGAGAATGGGGGTTTCGCCTAGAAAGCCTATCGACTTCGAGTATTACAAAACGAGCCTATGGCAATGAAATGCCACGGGTCTGCGGAATTTGCATAGCGTATCTCCGCCCCACCGCGTGGGTATAAAAGGAGGAACGCCGGCAAAGGCAGATCATGTTTTCGCTTCGGAGCCAAGAGTATCTCTTCACTCCACAGCTATTTCTGACTCCGCTCTACGAGACGAGCCACTCTCCGGTGTTGGTGTGACGGCGATCTGCAGCGAATTCACATTGCCTGCTGGTCTGTGCAGTGATCTGCCAGTGAGTGTGTTTCTCCCTGCTCGCTTCAACATCGCGGAGTTTCTCTCCTTTCACAAAAAGAGCTCGCACGCGGCACGTCTTTTTAAAGACGGCTCGCCCGTGCATTTAAAAAAAAAAAAAAAAAACAGAATGGTTGCGGCAGCTTGGTATCGGACTCTGATGGGCACGAGCGTTGTCTGGTATGTTTGGGCTTGATCATACTAGAGCAGCGCTCGTGGATGACTCATGTTCTCTCTGTGGGAACATGACCATCGCGTCATTAAGGTCGAGACTCGGTGAACTCGCAAGAGTGAGAGTCCCCTCATCCACCACCCGATCTTCGGCTAGTGGCCAGGGTGACCGGAGGGTGTTGGTCTGGAACAAGGCGCCGACTCCGTGTCCACGCCCCAGCCCCCCCTCCTCAATGACGGTGCCCGCTAGTGAACAGGAGATTCCCACGGGTCTACCTTCTGGTGGCCCGTGTGTTTCATTTAAAGCTACAGAGGATGATACTATGTTTGTAGCAGCTTCACTAGGTGGGTTTGATTCTCTGGAAATGACCACTCGTCACAGCCGCCACCTCCTGGTGTGCATACGGCTGTGCTTGAGTCCGATCCAGAGATGACGGCCATGCTTTCCTGGGACGATTGGTTTTGGGTAAGGCCGCCGACACGTCCACGGCAAACCCCAATACCTTCCCTCCCGGACGTGCATGATGAGATCTCGAAGTCCTAGAAGACCCCCTGGTCTTCTCGGGACCGCTCGCTGATCTCATCCGCCTTTCCTCCCCTCGATGGGGCTGCTGCCATGGGTACACTGGGGTTCCCCCGGCTGAACGCTCTGTTGCGATGCTATATGTCCTCAGAGTGCTTCTTCTCGGCGCAATCCTAAGCACCCGTCCGTGGCCTGTAGTTTTTCGTCTACACTTGTGGCGAGATCCTATAGCGCCACTGGCAGCCGCCTCCCTGCTGCCATGGTCATTCTGCTGGTCTACCTGACCCAGATGCTCATGGTCCTGCACGAGGGCGGGACTGACCCAGGCCTCTTCACTGAGCTGCGTGCCGCCACTGACCTCGCTCCCCGAGCGACGAAAGTGGCCGTACGCTCCCTGGGTCAGGTGATGCTCCCCATTCTGTGGCTGAACCTGTCTGATGTGCTGGATGTCGCGCGGCCGACATTCTGTCCGACATTCCCATATCTCAGGTCTGCCTCTTCGGCGGTGCGGTTGAGGACTTTGCCCAACAGCTCTCAACCGCCCATGTGCAGACTGACGTTGATTCTGTCCCGATGGCCCTGCCGTCCGCTCAGATCCCTCGGTCTGCCCACCGCCGAAGGCGCCCTCCCGCGGCTCCCTCCCCGCCCGTTAATGGGCCGGCTCTGGAAGCCGCGGGCGGACGCCACAGCCCTCTCCAGCCCCGCCCCCCGCTACATGCCAGGTTAAGCGGCGCTCTTGAGACGGGCTCCTCAGAGATGGGACTCGGTTCTTTCCAGGAGTGGGTAGCAGGACCACTCCTTTCCCCGGTGGAGGGCCGGGGGAGAATCTTTTGTTCTCTAGAAGGAACCGATACTCCCATCACTGAGCACACAGAGTCGGGTGACAGTACGCGACGCCTCCGTGCCTCGCTGCTCTCATCCCCCTCTGTCACAGAGTTCTCGGACCGCAGTGTGCGCCGCCCCCGGGCCTCGCCACTCCCGTCCCCCTCTGTTCCAGAGGGCGCAGACGACAGTGCGTGCCGTCTTCGGACCACACCGCTCTCGTCCCCCTCTGTCGCCAGCCCCCTGGCAGAGCAGACCCCCGTGGAACGCTGGTCCTTCCCTGGTCTCCTCTGTCAGGGCGCGGAGTCTGACCACGCCCCCGCACCGGGCCGCTATGCCACCCTCGCCTGGGCTGGTCACTCCGCCTCGCTGCCCCTCCGGGGGGACGTCTGACGTTCGCATGACCCCGCTGGTTCAGTTTCTGGCAGCTTGATTAGAGCTCCCCAACCTGTCCCGCTGGGTCGCCCGAACGATCAGGCGCGGCTATGCGATTCAGTTCGCTCGGTCTCCTCCCAGCTTCAGGGGAGTCCGCTTCACTATGGTCGGTGGCAATGCCCCCATCATGCGAGCGGAGGTTGCCATCCTGCTGGCGACGGGTGCAATCGAGACTGTCCCTCCAGCCGAGATGAGGTCGGGGTTTTACAGCCCGTACTTCATCGTCCCCAAGAAAACCGGTGGGTTACGCCGATCCTGGACCTGCGTGTCCTGAACCGCTCCCTTCTCAGGCTGCCGTTCAGGATGCTCACGGCCAAACGCATTTTCGAGTGTGTGCGGCCGCAGGATTGGTTTGCAGCGTTAGACCTGAAGGACGCCTACTTTCATGTCTCCTTTTTACCTCGACACAGACCGTTTCTCCGGTTTGCTTTCGAGGGGCAGGCATATCAGTACGCGGTTCTCCCATTCGGGTTGGCTCCGTCTCCTCGCGTCTTTACAAAGGTCGTCGAGGCAGCCCTTGTTCCCCTACGCGAACACGGGGTTCGCATCCTGAATTATCTCGACGACTGGCTGATTCTAGCCCACTCTTGAGCTCAGGTTTGCGAACTCAGAGACCTTGTGCTCCGGCACCTAGCCCATCTGGACCTTCGGGTCAACTGGGAGAAGAGCAAACTCAGCCCCGTGCAGAGGATCTCTTTTCTCGGTATGGAGATCGACTCGGTCGCCATGTCCGCGCAGCTTACGAGCGAGCGCGCACACTCACTGCTGACTTGTCTTCGTCAGTTCGAGGGCAAGAGTGCGGTCCCACTGAAATTATTTCAGAGGCTCCTGGGGCATATGGCATCTGCAGCCGCGGCAATGCCGCTCGGATTGCTTTATATGAGACCGCTTCAGCTGTGGCTTCGCGATCGAGTCCCGAGGTGGGCATGGCATCACGGCACGCTCCGAGTCCCAGTGACTCCGACCTGCCCTCAGTTCTTCACCCCGTGGAGGAACCTCAGTTTTCTACGGGCCGGAGTTCCCCTAGAACGAGTTTCCAGGCATGTTGTCGTCTCCACAGATGCCTCTTCCACGGGCTGGGGTGCCATGTGCAACGGACATGCTGCCGCGGGCTCCTGGACAGGACCCCAGCGTCTTCTGCATGTCAATTGCCTCGAGTTGCTGGCAGTACGCCTTGCCCTGCACCGCTTCCACACGCTGCTCAAGGGTCAACACGTGCTAGTCCGTTCAGACAATACCGCAACAGTAGCGTACATCAACCGTCAAGGTGGTCTACGCTCCCGCCGTATGTCGCAACTCGCTCGCCACCTCCTCTTATGGAGTCAGAAGCACCTGAGGTCCCTTCGTGCTATCTACATTCCGGGCGATCGGAACCTTGCAGCCGACGAGCTGTCTCGGCTCCGTCCTTTCCCTGGCGAATGGCGACTCCATCCCCAGTCGGTCCAGCTGGTTTGGGATCAGTTCGGAGACGCACAGGTAGACCTGTTTGCCTCCCACGACTCATCCCATTGCGCCTTGTATTACTCCCTGACCGAGGGTACTCTCGGCACGGATGCACTGGCACACAGCTGGCCCCGCGGGGCCTACGCAAATATGCGTTTCCCCCAGTGAGCCTTCTCGCACGAACTCTGTGCAAGATCAAGGAGGACGAGGAGCAGGTCACTCTGGTTGCGCCGTACTGGCCCACCAGGACCTGGTTCTCCGAACTAGTACTCCTCGCGACAGCACCTCCTTGGCCAATTCCTCTGAGAGAGGACCTCCTCTCTCAGAGACGGGGCACCCTTTGGCACCCTCGTCCCGATCTTTGGAGACTCCACGTGTGGCTTCTCGACGGGACGAGGCAGGTTTGAGTACCCTGTCACCTGCGGTGGCGGCTACTATCACTTCCGCTAGAGCTTCGTCCACGAGACGTCTCTATGCGTTGAAGTGGAACCTCTTCGTTAACTGGTGCTCTTCTCGCCGAGAAGACCCCTGGAGATGCCTGATCAGTGTCGTGCTTTCCTTCCTGCAAGATGGGCTGGAGCGAAGGCTGTCTCCCTCCACCCTGAAGGTGTATGTGGCCGCTATAGCTGCATTTCACGAAACAGTTGATGGCAAGTCTCTGGGAAAGCACGACCTGATCATCAGGTTCCTGAGAGGGGCGAGGAGACTGAATCCTCCTCGTCCTCCTCTCGTTCCCTCTTGGGACCTCTCAGTGGTGTTGAATGTCCTGCAGAGGGCTCCCTTCGAGCCTCTGCAATCAGTGGAGCTTAAGTTCCTGTCTATGAAGACAGCGCTCCTGGTTGCACTGGCCTCCATTAAGAGGGTAGGGGACCTGCACGCATTCTCCGTTGACGAAGCGTGCCTGGAATTCGGGCCGGCTTACTCTCACGTGATCCTGAGACCCCGGCCTGGATATGTGCCCAAGGTTCCTACCACTCCCTTCCGGGACCAGGTGGTGAACCTGCAAGCGCTGCCCCTGGAGGAGGCAGACCCAGCCTTGGCACTGCTCTGTCCAGTACGCGCTCTCCGCGCTTACGTAGACAGGACGCGGTGTTTCAGGACCTCAGACCAGCTCTTTGTCTGTTATGGTGGGAGACTGAAGGGAAAGGCTCTCTCAAAGCAGAGGTTGTCTCACTGGATAGTGGATGCCATTGCTTTGGCTTACCAACAGCAAGGCCGACCGTGCCCCCTTGGTGTGACAGCCCACTCCACCCGGAGTGTGGCTTCCTCTTGGGCTCTAGCGCATGGCGCCTCGCTGGCAGACATCTGTGAGCTGCAGGCTGGGCGACACCTAACACATTCGCCAGATTTTATAATCTCCGAGTGGAGCCAGTGTACTCCCATGTACTCGCTTCAACCAGCTAGTTCAGGACCCGCTCAGGTGTCTTCGCTTGCTCGCCATTCCACTCCACGGACTGGATACGTGCGATTATTCTCCTCAGGTGAGCCTTCCCTTCTGAAGCCCTGAGTTCCTCCAGCACTGTTGACGCTGGCGCCAGTGTCTATTGCCTGTGCGTCGGCTAGGTGCCTCCGTGTGCATGGTTCCTCCCCTGAGTAACCCCCACATGTGTATGTCCACTGTAAGCCTCTTTGAGCATGTGTCTTTCCCTCGGCAAGCCACCTTGCCTCCCCTGGAGTTGAAAGTTGCCACCCCACGGGCTGGTTACTCCAGTGTTCCTCCATATGAAGCCTTCCGGCCATATGTGTATTCGAAGTCCTCCCTACGGGTAGGCATGCTGCGGCATATCTCCTCTGAGATATGCTCCCCAGTGTACCTTGGTATTCCTGTGTTAAGTAGGACTCCTTCGTCCGTGCCAGTATCACGACAGGGGGATCAGACTTTCACTGGGCACTGGAAGACAGCTGTGAAGGTGGCGTGATTACACGGGGACCCCCATTCTCCGTCACTCGACGTAACTCGGAGTGACTACGAAAGGGAACGTCTCGGTTACGGATGTAACCCTCGTTCCCTGAGTAGGGAACGGAGACGTTACGTCTCCCTGCCACTTCCGCTGTACCGCTGGGTAGACGCCTGAGTTCAGTCTCGGCTCCTCAGCGAAGACATGATCTGCCTTTGCCGGCGTTCCTCCTTTTATACCCACGCGGTGGGGCGGAGATACGCTATGCAAATTCCGCAGACCCATGGCATTTCATTGCCATAGGCTCGTTTTGTAATACTCGAAGTCGATAGGCTTTCTAGGCGAAACCCCCATTCTCCGTCACTCGACGTAACGTTACATCCGTAACAGGGTTACATCCGTAACCGAGACGTTTTCTTTTACAACAACAGTATACATGCAAAATATTAAGTGTTAACAAAAAAAGGGCACGCATACATGTATGTATTTGTTTATTAATAAAATAGTTCTAGTAACTACTAATAATAATAGCAATTATAGCATAAACTTAAATGCAAAGCAATGAGGTTAGAAAAACAAAGTTAATACAAGATATTATCTAAAATCAAATTCATGTCCGCACACAATTTTGCTTCCCAAGTAATTTTGGCTTGTTTTAAATATATATACTTTTAATGAAAAAAAAAAGGCAAATACAAATATTGAAGTGTATCTATATGTTCTCACTCGTCATACAAGTCGTCAGACTCTGTAAAACTTTCCCCTTCCAATTAAGGCAGGAAATGTGAGACAGGGCTGAGAAACAGAGAGACAGACAGGATGAGATAGAGAGATTGAGAAAAAAAGAGAGAGAACGAATATCATCAGTGTCAGTTATAGAGGAACTGAACGTGTCACATCCCAGAGAGACAGAGAGAGAGAGAGAGAGAGAGAGAGAGAGAGAGAGAGGTATATGAAACTTCCACCTGATTCTTCTCTGCTGAAATGCTAAAGCTGTGCTTGTCACTGAGCAACAATCTGTCCTGCCACAGCGGCAGAGAGATAGGACAGAGAGATAGAGAGAGGGAGAGAGGGGGCGAATGGAAGGAGAAGGGTGTAACAGACTTCGGAAAGGACGAGGAAGACAGCATGTGACAGGATTTCAGCAGGCCTGGGGCATGAACACACTGGCAGAACATACACTTACATACAGATAATACCAACTCTCTTGCCTAAAACTATCATAAAAACGAAAGTGTAAATAATACAGAAATAAAATTCTTAAAGGGGAAGTGTATATTTGTGTTGTTTTTATTTAATTATTTATTTGTTTTAAGGCCGTTTCACACCGCACATTGTTATAATGCAATGTTACAGTGATTATGCAGTTTTGTAGGCCACCCCAGAAGTTAGCGTCACCCAGGCTCCCTCAGTAAAACCCAAATGGATTTTTTGGATTATTGCAGAAAATAAGCTCTGTGACAACAAAAGTTTGTGGCGTACAAAAATAGATCATCCCTGCAGCATGTGTAAAGTCAAATACCTGTATAAGCGACTTTTGTAGCTTGACTTCCATCAGAGTGTAAACACTGTTTTGTGGCATTTTATGTTATCAGAGAATCCCGACCAATCCAGCACAGTTTGGGGGTGGAGCTATACGTTTATCTGACTAATCGCCAATGGAGGGTGGTAGGGGAGGTAACCCTATGTCACGCCTGTCAGCCAGAGTGCCGATATCATTAACTACATTTCCCATAACACATTGCGTGGACTCACTATGTTTGATTACTTCCAGCTGTGAATCATTATCCTGTTTAAGCTCTGCCTATATAAGCCCTGTGTTTACACTCACTCTTTGCGAAGTCTTGTATTTGTTACACTGCATTTCTGTGTGATATTTTTGGTTTTCCGTGTCAAGGATTTGATCTGCTTGTCTCCCTGAATTTCCCTGTTTGCTTGTGTCTTAGACTCTATTATTATCTGGATTGTTTGCCCTGTGATTCTGACCCTATGTATGCCTGTTATATGGATTAAGATTGTGGATTACCCTTAACAAAGCTACGTTTGGATCTCCAAGTCTCGGGGCAGTACGTAACAATGCTCAAGAAAGACTATATGAAAACGTTCAGATGCAATTCTACAAATAATTGCAGTTGTTAATGTATTCATGTTATTCAATGTTTATTAGGATGGGATCTGAGAAATTCTCACTGCAAATCTGTGACGTAAGGTGTGTTCATGCATATTAATGTAGCCGATAAAAATGCAGCGATATGAAAAAAAAGAAGAAAATTTACAATTCAAAGGAGGAATTGGTTTAAAATGGCCTGTTATACAATGATTATTTAAACAGGAAACAAATAAAAAGTGCAAACTTGTAAAAAAGGGAAATCCAGACAAGTCAGGAGTTTCAATATCTGTCTCTCGCTCTCTCTCTCTCTCTCATTGGAAGTTCTCCCTCCTGTGTTTTACAGCTGATACAGGCAGCTTGGCTCTGTTCTGGGAACTCGTAGGAAGAATGAACGCTTTGTGCCTCTTCAAAAGAGAATCGTGTTATTAGCACTGGAACACACGTACACGCACACAAATACACACGGAGCGAGATCTATCAGACTTTAACCTTTCATCATTTCCGCTCTAAACAAAGTTGCCGACTCCCACTCTGTGTTCAATCCTTCGCCGTTTCCACCCGCACCTCCTCCTCCACCCCCTGCTTCCTTTCTTTCTCTACCTCTTGTTCCATATAAAGAAAGAAAAAAGATTAACATGGCAAACAGCTTAAAGTCTGGTCCACATTGCAGCTCATTTTGTTTTATTTGACATTTGGGTGCAGGTTTTTGGATTGCCTTAAAGTCCCCCTGTGGTAAAATTCAAGCTTTTAGTGTTGTTTATATGTCTATGTGATGTTTTTAATATGCTTTTAGACAAACCGTGTGCAAATTCATAAGTCAACACCATTGCTGAGTATTTTCTCTTTTAAACAGCAGTGAACCAAAGACAGTCTCAAAAACATGGTTTGAAATCGCTGGTGTTTCTGACGTCACAAAGTACCTTGTAACCAGATCAACGTGTGATCGTCAACAAGTGGATCTCTGAGTTGGTGTGAGTGAGTGGAGGCGGGGCTAATTTGCATATTCATAGAACCGCGTATACATAAAGCAAGGGTGTAGTGTTACATTCAAACTATTTTAAGGCATGGAGATTTTTTTTTATTCAAGAAAAAAACTTTAAATATGTCATTTTGGTGATCAAAGATGAGTTTTAGGGGAAACAATTATTGACTACAGGGGGACTTTAAACAAAACTAAGTATCTTTCAAACATCTGATTGAGTTCCTCCAAGACACTTTGCAATCACTAGCAAAACATTTGCGTTAAATGTTATTAAAAAGTCCTGATGGAGGGATTTTGATTTTTCAGGTTGCTCTTTCAATAAATTAATGAAGGCTGAATTAAAAGAGGTCTCGGTTAGATTAGACTGACATGTTTTTTCAAAGTTCCTATAAGAGAGCTATATATATAGATAGATAGATAGATAGATAGATAGATAGATAGATAGATAGATAGATAGATAGATAGATAGATATTAGGGGTCTTAACTAGTACTTAAGGTAACTATGTACTTATGCCATGAAATACATAAAATAATAATAATTGTTTGGTACAATGCACTTATTGTGTACATGTTCTATTGCAAAACACTCTTGCTGCTATTAAGGTGGGATACGGGTAAGGTTAGGGACAGATTTGGTGGTACGAGTAGGTTTAGGGATTGGTTAAGGGGTCAGTGTACTGGGGTCAATTTGATTACTAGGGAACACGGTTCAAACTGTTTACATTGTTTAAATGAACAAGAATTTTCTTGAAACAATGGATTTGTTCTCATGTTGATTATTTAGTATAATAAGTGTTGAAGCAATAATAATAAAAAAAACAACATTTTGCACCCAAATTACAATTATGTGGTGTTCCCTTTCGAGGGAACTCGCGATGCGTCGATGACGCTTTGGGAATGCCTTCGCGTGATTACCTCTGAAGCAAGTATGTCAACTAGTCCAATGGAATGAATGAATGAACGCCACGGGCGGGTGACGTCATGACCAGGAAAGGATATAAGCACATCCGGTGCGTTACTCGCGTTAGCTTTTGTGCCTCAGCAAAGCGCTCTGTGTCAAAACTGTCTGTGAATATTTATTGTTGTCTGTCTGATATATATATATATACACACTATGGAAACAATTGCACAAACTCTGTGTTCTTCCTGCTCGCGTTATTTAACGAGTAGGGACACACACAAGCTTTGTGTGATGTGTTGGGTGTGGAGCATGCGGTATCAGCCTTGGCTGATTGCCAACATTGTGAGAAGCTTTCGCTTCGCTCCCGCCTGTCACTTTTCGAGGGAAGTGGCCAGGCTCGCGATTCTCAGGGTGCAGGACCCGCGTCTGCCGAGGCAATGCGGAGAATGCATTCCTGTGGATCACAAATAGGATCTCTTTACGGGGTTGGAGACGGGTCCGCGGATCTTATCTCCTCCCTTTCCACGAGGGATCCATGCTCTCTCTCCGGTCTCGGAAGCCCGCGCTGCGGTCTCTTCCGCCCGGGGAGAGAGTTCAGTGCTTCAGTGCTCTACCCCCGAGGAGGTAGATGTGCTGGGCATTGAAAGTAAACAAAGCACAATCATGGGGGAAGTGGATTTGCCATCTCTTTCCCCAGCGTATGAGAAATATATATATATATATATATATATATATATATATATATATATATATATATATATATATATACACATGTATAATAGTTTATATATATAAAATAAATGTATATATAAAATAAAGCTGGTGGAGGTGTTAACCAAGGCTGTAGATAAATTAAATATTTAATGGCCAGCAGAAATAAGGGGGAGCTCGTCCTAAAAATAAAGAACGAGTTTCCTTCCCTCTATTTTTTTTCACCTCCATCACGGGGCCTTCCATTTTTTCCCGATCTGCACAGCGAGCTGTCTAGATCATGGAAAAAGCCTTACTCTTCTTGTCTTTTAGCCCCCAAGTCCATGTATATTCAGATATTAGGGGGTTAAGAGAGTATGGCTATGGGGCAATACCCCAGGTAGAACAGACGCTTGCTAGCTATCTGTCTCCCGGTTTAGTATCGTCCCTGAAGGCGTCGGCTTCTCTCACTAAACCATTAAAAAATATATATATATATTTTTAATCTAGTGGGAAAAGCATTTACGGCAGTGGGTCTAGCAGGAGGCTGCTTGCACACTATAGTAGTGCTACAAGCATATCAGGCTGACCGGCTGGGGTATTTGGACAGAAGTGAGGGAGTTTGGCCCGATGGGGTTTGAGAACTTCGTCGGGCCAGAGATTTATCTCTCAGGGATAATAAGGAGACCGCCTGAACTTTTGGGCGGTCTATGGCAGCCCTTGTGGTCACTGTGAGACACCTCTGGCTCAATTTGATGGAAATCATGGAGAAAGATACAAGAGAATCTCTCTCTCGCTATGTCCAACCCCCTGGGGCTGCTGGGCGTGAGCAGCTCCAGCCGTCTTGTTTCTCATACGCAACACAGCAGCCAAAGCCTTCAAAGCATAAGCCGGATCCGAGGACTGTTCTTCACGCTGAGAAGGCTTCGGCTCAAAAGAAAAGGTCTTGGCGCCACTGGCGTCAGACCGGTGAGGGCAGCCCCAACCGCGGTGGAACGGTGTACACCTCATTATACGGTGCCCTTTCCATCTCGGTGCCCTCAGGGGACCGTTCTGCCAACCCCGCCACCCTTGGTGCTTTAGGGCGCAGCAGTCTCCAGCGAGCTTCCGGCGCAGTGTCAACACGACATTGCGTCGGACTTGCGCCCTCTGAGGGGGGTTCGAAAACAGTCAGTTCGGGTGGTTCCTGCCAGTATGCTTCAGGCCCCCTAATCTGACTGTCTCAATTACACCAGAGGCCAGCCTCGAGGGGCTGGTTCCCTTGGTAGATTTTCTGGCAGCGCGGAAGCTACTGCCGAATATATCTCTATGGGCCCTGCAGTTAGTAGTAAGAGGCAGATTTGGTTCTCGTCCTCCAGGTTACAACGGGGCGTTGCTCACGTTAGTGCCTCCCGAGCAGGTTCTGGTAATGGAGCAAGAGGTAAAGGCCCTGTTAGCAAACAAAGCTATAGAGCAGGTGTACTCACCCAACATTGCGTCGGTCTTTACAGTCGTTATCTCATTGTTCCAAAAAAGGATGGAGAACTGCATCACATACTAGATCTTCGTCTGTTAAAGTGTTCGGTGCTGGAACTCAAGTCCAAGATGCTGACACTCAAACAGATCGTGACTCAAATCAGATCCGAGGGCTGGTTTGTCACGATAGATCTGAAAGACGCATACTTCCATATCTCCTTCCTCCCTCAGCACAGGAGGTTCCTGAGGGTTTCTTTCAAGGGCAAAGAACACCAGTATCAGGCACTTCCTTTCGGTCTAGCTCTATCACCCCGCACATTCACGAAGCGCGTAGATGCAGCTCTGGCCCCGCCAGGCTGCAGTGCATACGCATTCTGAATTGCATAGACGATTGGCTGATTCTAGCGGAATCAGAACAGTTATCGGTTCAGCATCGAGATGTCGTCCTAGCTTATATGCGAAGGTTGGGGTTGAAGCTCAATGCCAAGAAGAGTGTGCTTCTCCAGTACAGAGGACCACCTTACTTGGAGTGGTCTGGGACTCAGTCACGATGCGAGCCGTTCTGTCGCCCGCTCATGTAGCTGCTATCCATACTTCCACAAAAGAGCTAAAGCTAGGCCAGGCACACACTGTGAAACAGTTTGAGAGACTGTTAGGCCTCATGGCAGCAGCGTCCATTGTGATACCCTTTGGCCTGCTGTACGTGAGACCTTTGCAGTGGTGGCTCAGGACCAGAGGGTTCTCCCCGAGGGGAAACCCATTCTGTATAATCAAGATCACGCGGCAGTATCCCCGCGCCTTGGTTATATGGACGAAACACTGGTTCTTGTCCCAGGTTCCGGTGTTGGGAGCTCTTTGCCATCGAGTTGCTATCTTGACAGATGCTTCCCTCACCAGCTGGGGAGCGGTATTGGAAGGCCTTGTGGAGGAGTCATCATCTCTCTTGGCACATGATTTGCCTAGAGATGATGGTCGTCGTCAATGCGTTGAGACATCTCCTCCCAGACCTGAGGGGCCATCATGTGTTGCTCTGGAACAGTGACTGTTAGGCCTCAGGGCAGCAGCGTCCATTGTGATTCCCTTTGACCTGCTGTACGTGAGACCTTTACAGTGGTGGCTCAGGACCAGAGGGTTCTTCCCGAGGGGAAACCCACTCCATACGATCAAGATCACGCGGCAGTATCCCCGCGCCTTGGTTATATGGAGGAAACTCTGGTTCTTATCTCTCAGACAACACGTTGGTGGCCTCTTATTTTGGTCCCTCAAGAAAATACGCTATCTGAGGGCAGTGTATATTCCAGGGGGCCAGAATATTGGAGCAGACACCCTGTTGAGGCAGGGGCTGAGGCCAGGGGACTCCACCCTGAGGCGGTGGAGCAAATATGGGAGTTTTACGGCCAGGCAGAAGTGGACCTGTTCACGTCTCAGCATACAACGCACTGTCCACTCTGGTTCTCTCTCACTCAACCAGCCCCCTCGGGGCTGGACGCTATGGTGCAGACGTGGCCGAGGCTACGTCTGTATGCATTTCCCCCTGTTGCTCTGCTCCCAGGAGTTCTGGAGTGAATCCGCCAGGATGGTATAAGCCTATTGCTAGTAGCACCACCCTGGCCAAGCGAATTTGGTTTGCGGACCTAATTCTTCTCCTCGACGGCCCTCCCTTGGAGATTCCGATCAGGAGACACCTTCCGTCTCAGGCAGGGGATGCAATATTGCACCCCCGGCAGGGGATTTGGAAACTGTGGGTTTGGCCTCTGAGGAGGCCCAACTCATAGAGAGTGGTCTCTCAACCGAGGTTGTTGAGACCGTTCTAAGCTCCAGAGCTCCCGCTACGAGGAAACTATTTTCATTATTTCGAGAGTTTTTCACTTCTTGGTGTTACCAGTGTCAGTGGAATCCGGTTAACTGTTCAGTGAACACAGTATTTGAGTTTCTGCAAGAACGCTTTGTTTCAGGTCTATGTCCTTCCACACTTAAGGTATACGTGGCGGCCATTGCGGCTTTCCACGCCCTGGTGGGTGGTACATTTTTGGGTCGAGACCCCCTGATCACTCGTTTCCTTCGTGGCACTATGAGGCTGAGGCCTGCAACTTGCACTAGGGTGCCGGCTTGGGATCTTGCAATAGTTCTAGAAGGCCTATCTGGGGCTCCCTTTGAGCCCTTAGATTTGGTCTCAGAGAAGTTCTTTCTTTTAAGACTATTTTCTGCTAGCTATTTCGTCCCTCTAAGAGTCGAGACCTTCAGGCCCTTTCGGTCCCCACCTGCCTTGAGTGCACCGGGGATGGCCAAGGCAATCTTACCCCAAACATGGATATGTTCCTAAGGTGCCTACCATTATTCCGAGGCCTATTGTGCTGCAGGTTTCTGTCCTCCCCCGTTTATCGGACCAGGAAAAGCTGAACCTTTTGTGCCCAGTGCGAGCACTGGACACTTATGTTTATCGGACTTCTCTGTCGAGAAAATCCAACCTATTGGGCAAATAGATAGTCGAGACTATTCTTCTTGCTTGTGAGTCCTCTGGCCAACCATTTGGTGGTCAGGGCTCATTCCACTAGGAGTATGGCTTCTAAGCTTTATTATCTGGAGTTCTCTCCAAGATGTTTGTGATGCGGCGGGCTGGTCCTCACCGCTCACATTCGTGAGGTTTTACAGCTTGGACCTGGATGCTGCCCCAGGTGCTTTTTACTTAGTTTGCCGACAGTTTTATCATCTGGCATTTTGTAAGTACGGCGTATTGGGTATTCTCGTTCCCAAAGCGGCATCGACGCATCGCGAGTTCCCTCGAAAGGGAACGTCTCAGGTTACGACTGTAACCCTAGTTCCCTGAGAAGGGAACGAGACGATGCGTCGCCCTGCCATACTTCCTGCATCCCTGCGATCAACTTTATTTCGGCACTAGAAGCTAACGAGAGTAACGCACCGGATGTGCTTATATCCTTTCCTGGTCATGACGTCCCCCGCCCGTGGCGTTCATTCATTCATTCCATTGGACTAGTTGACATACGTGCTTCAGAGGTAATCACGCGAAGGCGTTCCCGAAGCGTCATCGACGCATCGTCTCGTTCCCTTCTCAGGGAACTAGGGTTACAGTCGTAACCCGAGACGTTTTATGTCTTTAGCAAGCATTTAGCTAAACGTAACCCTTTACACAAACATTGCTAGAGTAGCTAAAAATCTAATACCCATAAAAGTACTAAATGATTAATAGTACATATTTATAAACATGTACAAATGATGAATAGTTTCAACTTTAGATTGGATACAGCAAAAACAAGAATGAATAATTAATAAATGATTTGTAAAGATGTGTAAATAGGGTGAATTCAGCTCATTTGAGACACTTTTTGCCATTGAGATGGCTGTCCATATAAAAGTACTAAATTATTAGTAAATGTTTATAAACATTTACAAATAATGAACAGTTTCAACGATTGGGTACTGCAAAAACATCAACAAATAATTAATAAATGATTTGTAAAAACAACACACCACAACAGACGAAGACCAAATGTATGACCTTTACAGACTGTGGTTATGAGACAATGAATAATATGTTAACATGAATAGTGTGTGAAGTCCTTAAAATGACTGATTAAAAAGAAAAATTCACAAACAAATAATTTCACAAAAGTGCATTATGCAATACCTGTTAATCAGTATGTAATGTTAAATAAGTTCATTAGTAAATATTAACTAAGAATCTGTTAAGCATTATATTATGTTTGTTACTGACTTATTAATGAAAGTTAATATAAAAAGTTAACAATCTAATTTAATCTTACTGTTGTCTAGGTTGGATAATTCAATTGTGATGTTTATTTTCAGTAGTTTGTCCATTTCCAACCCAGCTAACAGCGGTTTACTGCACTGATTTTGCAAGTAGGTTAAATTTAGGACATCTTGTCCTGTTAAGGAAGAGTAAATGTCAGACGGTAGACATATTTTACCTACGAAACGACCTGTTAAATCAGTCAGTCACCTTTATAAATGTATGCACATGCACACACATGAGGTCACAGCTATGAATCAGATATAGCCGCTACACTTTATCTGCGTTTGTGAGGTATTTTCCTAGCATAATCACTCTGCAGAGACACTTTAAGATATGGGTTATTTTCCTCCAGCATCAGGCACATTGCTCTTGGCCAGCAAATTAATTTAATGGCCTTTATCATCTTCACATCGAACTCTTCACATTGTCGACCACCGGTCACATCCAACACATCGTTCTTGTGTAAAAAACATACAAATCTGCAAAACAACGGTGCTCTACAGTATGTGTGAGTGTGAACTAGCATCTCTGCTTTTTTGCGCATCTCATCGATGCAATGTGACAATCTGACATTTTCTGCTCCGTGTTCCATACTGAAAAGGTAACTCACCGTGAGTGTGATCAAATCAGCTATTCAGCACCATTGAGAAAAAAAAAATCCCAGCGTTCAGCCGTTAAACTCCCAAACGACGGCACTCGCATGCACAGATTTCATCTGCAAAAAGCCAAAAAGCAACTAACGCAATCAATTCAACATTTCTTAGTGATTATGTTTCAGCCCCTTTAGACTTACTTATGCGAGACAATCTAACCCACTTTACCCTCTACTTATTTGATCCAAGTCGTGTCGGGACTCCAATTACACTTGTGATGCAGGAAAAGGCCTTTATGCTGTATTTACACTGGTATAAATGCCATGAGGTAGGAATGTTGATTATAGCGCAGGACCTGCAGCTCTGTGGACTCGACGGGGGGGAAGCATTTTGCTGCCGCACACCAGGTGGGCAAAGATTTGTGCGTGGGGCTTTGGAAGGACTAATTAGTATGTACTGGGCATGGGGTGAGGAAACACAGGTGTTGTGAGAGTTGGGGACACATCCTGTCAACCTCTGCAACACATTAATTAACACACACACACACACACACACACACACACACACACAAATAACCTGCACCACGCTAGTTACATGTGACAAGCATTAGCACTAAACTCAGATTTTGTTACAATACAGTGTGTGTAAGCGCATGATGTTAAAGGGTAATACGGAGTCATTGATGCCCATTGTTTATTTTCTATACAGCAAATCTTGGCAGTGGATTGTTTATAAGGTAACAAAATGTAAACTATATTATCACACAGCACTTTATATAGAGGTCACAGAAGTACAGTATGTCCAACCTAATCCACATACAGACAGTATACGTAAAGCGACATATTATACAGCTAAACTGTTTGATTGTTTTATATTGTCACAAAATATAAACTATATTATCCCACAGGTATAGCAATTTTCACATTACACATTGTTTCCAAGCAGCTTCTAACAAAATCAAGATGTTGATGCGTATAATATCTTTAGAGTTAGACAATAATATAGTTTACATTTTGCAACAATATAAACAATCAAGCAGTTGATATTATATATTTATTTTTTTCACGAGTGTACTCTATATATGCAGATAAAGTTGGATATAGAGCTATATTACACTTTTGTGATATATCATGAGTGTGATGTTGCATATTATACCATGGTTGGCTGAATACTTGATTCTGATTGGCTGGAAGGTGTGGGCTTAAACTGTATAATGCAGTTCCAGTCTGTTTCATTACCATTTTATTATTAATATGCTGAATACATTGAAGCACACACACACACACACACACAGATTGGAGGTCGGGCTGCGCACACACACAGAATTATTTAGAAGCATAGAAACTCTGTTGCCAGCGCTGACCGTGACTTTTATTAATACATTAGCTTCACTACTGAATGGTAACGAGGTGCTAGGAGATGTTAACATAGCTGTTTTTGAACTCACAGCTTCGTAGAGAGATGCTGCACAGTCTCTGGTAATTCACACATACGTCTCTCTCTCCCGGTATTTCAATCAAATAAATGTAAGTATACCAAACAACTTTATCTATGTGTCGGATTTAAAGCGGGCAGAACACTAGATCTATAGAGTCATAGATGATGAAAATAATCGTCATTTTAACCCTTCCAGTCAAATTTTGAGCTGTAATCGTCAATGACAACTATAACTTGTCAGTGTTGGCAAGTAACAATGTTATAAGTGGGATAATCCATGGCTAGGTGTGCATTACATGATTTATATGCACTTAGAGGTAGGTGGTTCTTTGCCTCCTCGTTGTGCATTGAAATCGCGTAACGCACACCTAGTTGATTAACCCTTACAATATCCAATTTTATCCGCATACATACAGTACACTCAAGTCAAGTTTACACTGTAAAACAATGTATAGTAATTGTGACCCCACCTGGGAAACCCTGGCTAAAGACGCAGAATCGAATTATGAGTTTAAGAGCGTCAAAGTAGTCATAGCCATAAAAATTACAAAAATAGGTCATGTGTGTTTATTGCTGTAAATGATAGATTATACAAAGGGTTTTGAGATGCAATACTCAAATTTTCATTTATAACATGATAAATACTGAAATTAATTATTTTATTGACACTATACTTTTGCGCAAACGTGGACGTGGGCTTCCTAAACATTGATTTCAATCGTATCTGGGTTTATTTCGGCGCAACAACACCTGCTGATTATTATATTATGCGGTTCAGAAACTTATTTTCTATTAGAAAGAGTAAACAGACCTTAATATCAATCCGCACGAGCAACAGTCAGGTCAACACTAGTTAAGACAAACAAAAAAAATGTGACTTAAGCCGGGTTCAGATGTCTGTGGAGATTGTTTCATGTCATCGTCAATATTTTACACCTTATTTGTTTTGTAGCTCAATATTCTGCCAATAATAATAATCTTATTTTAAGGAGATTTTAGGCCTGCTACATGTCAATATAATTAGTTTGCTGGATGGTGGTGATGCGTCGTTTTGACATCTGACATAGCGGCAGTGAAGCATGAGCAGGAACATAAAATAGCTGATTGCTGAAACGGCTTGTTTGATATTAATCTCGGTGGAATTGCTCCAAATTATGAAATAACTGGTTTTATAGCGGATTATTTTCTGGAGGATGATGGTGATGATGAACATGGCAAATTCTTGGACGAAACTGACAAGGAATTTGACAGTAAGTTTTTGTTATTTTTTTTTAATGCTCTATGTATATTGTAAATGTATATTGTCAGTGTTCAGCCGATGTAATGCTAACACAGAATTCATCCTGTGATGCAAATATAGTGGATTTAAATGTTTATTACTTATTTGTTGATTGGGATTGAGTCAGTTTGAATTAATTACGTTTATGACATGATGTTTATTTGTTGATTACACTCTGAATTGAAGTCTGCTTACCACCAATAGCCATACCTGTTTCTTGTCCTTCTGCCCTCCGCTCAATTAATCAGATCCAGTCTGACTAAACTGAAAAACTGATATTTTGATATAAAATGCTTTATTATCCACTTTAAATGTGGAATTAGCCCTGTTCATTAGAATTATTACAATATTGTACTTGACATAGTATTTTTAGCTCAAATACGAAATCACTTGTGGGGAAGAAACCGTTAAATTTTAAAAAAGGATCACAGACTGTGTGTAAACGTCATCGCCTATATTACTACTATTAGGGACAGAAAATCTGTCGTGACACTTTTATGTATACCTCTTCAATGAGATTTGGGAAATTGTGGCAGAAAGATAGAGATCTGGTATGCCATAATCCAACAATGCAGAACAAGGTTCAGGGTGATAAAAAAACAACGTTGTCCATGCAGATGTGCTGACTCCTGCCCCACAACCAAAGATTGTTGTTGGAAGACCAAAAAAGACCCCACATGGCCTTGCCAAAAAAATTAAACTGGTTTAAACTTAATTGACTGTGTAGTCTCTGTGGAGCTGATTATGTACATACTACCATGGCAATCACTTAGCTGTAGTTGTAGTACATAATGTGTATGACGTGTTTTGTTTGAGAAAGCTTTATGCGAAGGGACGTGATCTCTCATTAATATGTGTGGCATTTCACACCTTAGAAAGACAAAGACCCTCCCATAATGGCCCTATTAGGTGTGCTATCAGGCCATATCATTATGAGGAGCCTTGCACAAAGAATGAGGAGATTTAAAAAAGAATGGCTTTTAGATTGTTTGGATTTATTTACAACACACACACACACACACACACACACACACACACACACACACACACACACACACACACACACACACACACACACACACACACACTGCTTAGAATAAGTGAACACACTCATGCTAAAGTTGACTAAAAAGAGGAATAAAAAATCTTAAAATACAGGGTGCATACGTCTGGACACTTCTATCACACACCCTTCACCATATAGACATGGTTTTATTTCAGTTCAAAGTTAGAGTTGGAAACATCTTGAAAAGAAAATTGTCTTTTAGTTTGATCATACATATTTCAAAGTTGAGGATTCATTATTTTGATATAGCTTGCATTGGAACAAACACTATAACATCTTAGTTGATTAGTTTATTGACAAAACATACTATATATTTAACATATGAGCAGAAACTCCAAACAAAAGCTTATTTGATGTCTATTTTAGACTAGTCAACGAAATGTTGTCTTTTATTTCGTCTGTAACAGTGCGTATCTGTGTGTTCATTCATTCATTCACACACACACACACACACACACACACACACACACACACACACACACACACACACACACACACACACACACACACAGAAACATGATTCACATTTAAACGGTATGCTATTTTTCCGTTTTTAGACACTAACGTTATTCTATATCGCGATTAGAACAAAGCACAAGCATAAAACACTTACTTCTCAGCTGAATCTGTTGCTCCTCCTCGTGGTGAAAATAAACCAGCACTTGTTCTGAGGTAGGTAAATGTCCCAGGATTGTTCCTCATATAGCCGCGCAAGACGACAGTAGATTAATCTGACTAAAAAATATAGTGTGTTTTCAGAGTTTATGGGCGTTAACGCATCTCAATGTGTTGCTTCACATATTTGCGTTTGAATTAGCGCGTGCTCTCCGTGGGCGTGTCACATTACCATAATAATGAGCTGAGAAGAAGATAATTAGACCGGCTGACACGTCTCTCTTTTTATATAGATGACATAAACGGAGAATATTTATTTTAGTTTTGAATCGGATCATTTAAAAGAAC
The DNA here is from genome assembly GCA_026230005.1 of Gila orcuttii. Classification (NCBI taxonomy): domain Eukaryota; kingdom Metazoa; phylum Chordata; class Actinopteri; order Cypriniformes; family Leuciscidae; genus Gila; species Gila orcuttii. The sequence goes on from JAPDVR010000006.1 coordinate 21,124,150, forward strand.
AAACTCAAATGATTTAAAAGATATATTGCTTATGGCCGGGTGAATAGTATTTGCTGAGTTTTGTTGAAGATTAGAGACGTGCTCCAGAAAAAAAGTTCACGGTGACTGAGAGGCAGAACGCACACCCTGTTTATTTTCTTTATTTTACAAAAGCACAATATTTTATTTCGATTGTATGTGGGCACATAAAAAAGTAGACATTTAACAGATTATTTTCTCATATTTCTTAACTCTATATGAACAGAAATGATGCTGGTACTTTAAGTCTATTTTTCTGCTATGTGAAAAAAAACAAGCAAAACGCGCCGGCGCGTTTCTGGTCCCCAGAGGGTTAATTCGTGTCCCGAAGATGAACGAAGGACTTACGGGGTTGGAACAACATGAAGGTGAGTAATTACTGACCGAATTTTCATTTTTGGGTGAACTAACCCTTTAAACAATACTCAGCGAATACTATTCACCCAGGCATGAGCAATATATCTTTATAATCATTTAAGTGTGTACTTTTAAATTATCTAATTCAAAACTAAAACAAATATTCTCTGTTTATGTAATCTATATAAAAAGAGAGAGATGTCAGCCGTTCTCATTATCGTTCTCGCAGCTCATTATTCTGCTAATGTGACACGCCCACGGAGAGCGCGCGCTATTCAAACGCAAATGGTCTGAGGCAACACATGCAAACGTGTCAACGGCCACATCAACTCGATAAAACACACCAAGTTTAATCAGATTAATGTACTATGTCGTTTTGCGAGGCTGTGAGGAATAATCCTGAGACATTTACCTCAGAAGTGCTGGTTTCACTTCGAGGAGCAATGGATCCAGCTGAGGATTAATAGTACGTTTATTCTTATATGCTTTATTCTAATCGCGATATGGAATAGTGTCTGTAAACCGCAAAAAGACTATTTAAATATGAATCGCGTTTCTGTGTGTGAATGAATTAACGGCACAGATGGGTGCTGTTGTTTACTACAGCTGGCAAAAAGACTGTTTAAATATGAATCGCGTGTCTGTAAATGAATGAATGGACAGCACAGATGCTCACTTTTGTTTACTATGTTACAGACGAAATATGAAAGACAACATTTAGGTGACTAGTTTTGGATAGATTATAAAGTTTTTATTGTAAAATAGACATCAAATAAGCTAATTCTGCTCATATGTTAAATATATAGTATGTTTTGTCAAAAATAAACTCATCAAAAGATGTTATTATAGTATTTTGAATCCTTAACTTTAAAATATGTATGATAAAATGTATACTTTAAAAAAAAAGAAAGATTACACTTGAAATATTGTTAAAATTTTAATTGTTGTTGATTTACATGTGAACACTTTTTAATAAAATAGCAAAAAATATATTTACAAGGTAGATGTAAGCAACATCTTAATATGCCAATATAAGCCCTCTCATTAAATTATGTATTATTGTTTTTTATTAGTGACTCATTTGGGAAGAGGATATATTCCAAAACTTTCTGAAAATACAGTATGAGAATTAACTGCATAGTTACTAGAAATGTTTACCTTGGATATTATACAATATGCATGCATACAAAATAAGTCCTCAAATTCTTTCTTGTGTTACCCAGTGACACACCTGAATGAAAGGCTGAAATGCAGGTCATTGTCTTCTCAGGTGTGAATCAGTGCATTATTCATGATCCACCACGCCCCTACGCATATTGCCTTTCCAAACAAAAAGTGTCTTACAAAATTTAAATCAATGTATTGTTTTATGTGAATGATTAGGCAGGATGATTTTAAGATCATTTTGAAGCAAAAAATCTAGGCGACCAATTAGTCAAAAGTCCCATGGACACATATTTAGTATGTGTTTTGTGGCCTTATTTCAGAAAATTAAATTTTTTGTTTTTTCAATAACCATGCATAAACAATATTCTCTCAAAAATACAAACATGTACATACATGTTGCTCAAATATTATGGTAGCCCTGTTTGTGCTAAATAGAGTGTAATGACACCTTTGCCATTAATATGTTTATAAGCAACTGAAAAAAGCACAAATGTCAGCACGTCAAAACATCTCAAGGACCCCAAAAACACCTTAAACCCCAGAGCGTTAATGGAAGTTACCCACATTCAACTCCGTGACGCTCTCATGAATGCGCGTTGGAGACGTTGAACAAGCGTTAACATCATGATTTTCTGTGAAACTGCTTTGAAACAATGTGTAATGTGAAAAGCGCTATACAAATACTAATACAATTGACTTGACTTGAAATTGACTTTATCAAGAGGCCAGCGTGTAGACCATGTGTATGTGACTGTATAGTGGCAGCTGCGGCAGGGTAAAGGTGAATTGTTTTCAGTCACTCAAGCTAATTTGATCTCAGGTCTAGTGAGAAGCAGAACTAACGGTGTGAACCGTCAATGTCACGTTTCAGTATGTTTGAGTTATGTTCTGTGATCTTGTTTCCCCCTGTCTTTGTGATTTTGGTTTAGTCCTGTTAGTTTTCCCGCTCTGTCTAATTAGTTATTCCCGTCACCTGTGTTCAGTTAATTATCCTATTAGTCCCTGTTCATTTAAGCCTTGTGTTTTCCCTCAGTGTTTGTTGGTCGTCGTCCGTGTATGGTTGTGCGACCAACAAACACTGAGGGAAAACACAAGGCTTAAATGAACAGGGACTAATAGGATAATTAACTGAACACAGGTGACGGGAATAACTAATTAGACAGAGCGGCAGGGTAAGACTGGCTCTGGCTCTTGCTCGAAGACTGGCTCTTGCTCGAAGACTGGCTCTGGCTCTTGCTCGAAGACTGGCTCTGGCTCTTGCTCGAAGACTGGCTCTGGCTCTTGCTCGAAGATTGGCTCTGGCTCTTGCTCGAAGACTGGCTATGGCTCTTCAGGGCTGATGAGAGGAGGATTGGGCTGGACGCAGAGATGTTGATGTTGAAAAAGCCCTGGAGACTTCCCGTCCCTGCACCAGTCTTCGAGCAAGAGCCAGAGCCAGTCTTCGAGCAAGAGCCAGAGCCTGTCGCCTGTTTGCCAGAACCGGAGCCAATCGCCTGCCCGCCAGAGACTGAATACGCCGCACTTGGATCTGCTCATTAGGACACGGTACTGATTGTGGCTGTTCTGTGTGTGTGGGCGGCACGCACATCAGCTCTGGCCCATGAGTCCAGTTCCGAGTCCCATGATGTGCTGGCCCCATCCAGTTCCGAGTCCCATGATGTGCTGGCCCCGTCCAGTTCCGAGTCCCATGATGTGCTGGCCCCGTCCAGTTCCGAGTCCCATGATGTGCTGGCCCCGTCCAGTTCCGAGTCCCATGATGTGCTGGTCCCGTCCAGTTCCGAGTCCCATGATGTGCTTGTCCCGTCCAGTTCCGAGTCCCATGATGTGCTTGTCCCGTCCAGTTCCGAGTCCCATGATGTGCTGGTTCCGTCCAGTTCCGAGTCCCATGATGTGCTGGTTCCGTCCAGTTCCGAGTCCCATGATGTGCTGGTCCCGTCTGATCCTGCGCCAGAGCCCGCTGATCCTGCGCCAGAGCCCGCTGATCCTGCGCCAGAGCCCACTGATCCTGCGCCAGAGCCCACTGATCCTGCGCCAGAGCCCACTGATCCTCCGCTGGTCCTGCTCAGCCCAAGACCCTCTTTACTGCCGGATCCCCCCTTTCCTGTCAATTTCCCCATTAAAATTTTGGGGGGGCGCCCACCTGAAGGGTCTTCACCGCCATGGCCACCTGAAGAAAAATCTCCGCCATGGCCACCCGAAGGGTCCTCCCCCAGCCTGCTCCGCCCTGGCCACGCCCACAGCCTGCTCCGCCCTGGCCACGCCCACAGCCTGCTCCGCCGTGGCCACACCCACAGCCTGCTCGGCCATGGCCATGTCCACAGCCTGTTCCACCCCGGTTCCCCGAGCTACCAACTCCGCCCTGGAGACTTCCCGTCCCTGCACCACCATGCCCTCGTCAGCCTCCAGAGCGCCCACCCTCCCACCCCTTTGGATGTTGTACGGCGCGAGGACACGCCTTCGGGGAGGGGGGAGGTACTGTCACGTTTCAGTATGTTTGAGTTATGTTCTGTGATCTTGTTTCCCCCTGTCTTTGTGATTTTGGTTTAGTCCTGTTAGTTTTCCCACTCTGTCTAATTAGTTATTCCCGTCAATGGAAGCTTTAGCTTAAGTTCTGTCAGGAAGACTCAATCAGCGCGTCATGTATTACCTCATCCCTATCCAATCAGGTGTTAACAGCCACAGTATAAAAGATTGGTACTTACACTTGTCTGAGTTCGCAGATGCTGACGCTGCCATTCACCTCCATCCTCCCCAACCACCACCAAGATGGTACCTTCCCCTCCATCCTCCCCATCACCACCACCAGGATGGTCCCTTCCTTACCTCCAGGGGGTCGGCTGCGCCCCCGCCTTCATCTCAGGCGGGACATGCAGATTCGGCTAACCTCGCTTTGTTCGCTAAGGACGAACATAAAAAGTCCTTTGTTCACCGAGAAAGGGTACACGGCTATTCCACCGGTGGAAGAGGCGGTCGCAGCGCACCTTTGTCCGCCCTCCGCGAGATGGCGGTCACGGTCAGCCCTCCCGTCTAAAGCCTGTAGAGCCACGTCTGCCTTGGTCGGCCGCGCTTATGCTGCCTCCGGCCAGGCCGCGTCTGCTTTACACTCTATGGCTGTGCTTCAGATCCTAGAAGCCGACCTCCTCCGTGAATGGGATGAGAAGGGCCGGGATCCAGCTGCTGTTACGTATTTGAGAAGCACGACGGATCTCTCTCTCCGCGCCACCAAAGCAGCAGCCCAAGCTATCGGACGAGCCATGCCCGCGTTAACTGTTACGGAGAGGCACCTCTGGTTAACGCTCGCGGATATGAGGGAATCTGAGCGAGCCACGTTTCTGAACGCGCCGCCTACCCCCACTGGTCTCTTCGGCCCAGCGGTGAACGGGATCGTTGATCGCTTTTCTGAGGTACAGAAGACCACACAGGCCATGAATCTCTTCCTGCCGCGATGCTCGAGTTCCGCCACAGGCCGCTCTCGCGAGAGACAAAGCCAGCCTCCTGTGCGAACCAGCACCCAGCGTCCAGCACAGCCCCAGCCTCAGCCTTCGCAGCGACGTCAGGGCGGCCGCCCTAGATCGCGCTCCGACAGCCGTCACAGACCGCCGCCTCACAGAGGGCCTCGGCAAAGAATCACGCTGAAATCTGAGCACGCGAAGCCCTCCTAACAGTAAGAGAGAAAAGACGCGCGTGTCCCGCTGCGGCGGGACCGCCGTCAAAGTTAATTTACTGTCAGTCCCCTTCAAACAGGCTACTGCAGCGGTTCAACTAGCAGCCAACGAGCCGGTTTATTCACCCTCTCGCCTGCACACAAACGCCGTTTTCACGGCGACCCAGAGAAATCTCAAAAAGAGTGTAATGTCTGGTCCGGCTCACGCCGTCAATGTTTTAAGTGTAGTGAAAGTGCCCACGCCCCAGTGTTCACCCCTACACATAAGCACTCAAAATTCTGTGTCACTCACAGAGCACACTCTCATAAAGCGCAGAAAAGCCGCTCGAGTGTTGAATGTAAGAAATGTGTCCACAAATCTGTGCCCACTATCTGCCCGCTCTGTTACACGGTCAAAAAAGCAGGTTATAAATGTAAGTCTCGTGCCCGCCAGAGAGCGCTCACGCTTACTAACACAAACCTCTCCCCGGGCCCCGCCCGCGCGCTTAAGCGTTATCACAAAACGCAGGGCGTTAATAAAACGCTCCCCTTCTATTATGATCGGGGCGTTAGATACAGTTGTAAGTCTCGTGCCCGCGTTCACGCGCTCACTCTTACAGAGAGCTTTTTCACCCGGAGCACTGCTCGCGCGTCAAAATGTGGCAAAAGTTTGTTCCCCATTCCTTATGATCGGGACATCTCACATAAATCAGCCGGTTTCGGCTGTCAGCGAGCCGCCATTGCCCAGAGCTGTGGCTGGCTGAGCACGGCGCGCGCGCTCTCGGCTCTCGGCTCCGGTTCAGTTTCACAGGCCAGCAAATGGCGGTCTGAACCCGGAGGCCATTCGCCCTCTAGCGGCTCACATAGCTGCGTGGGAAAACATCCCAGGGATTTCAGAATGGGTGTTGAGCACAATAAAGCAGGGCTATACACTTCAATTCATTCGCCGTCCCCCGCGCTTTCGAGCCCAGACCGCGACGCTAGTGAATGCGGAAGTAGCACACCTACTTCACGCAGAAATAGCAAAGCTGCTGTGCAAAGGGGCTATAGAAAGGGTACCGCCTTCTCTAAGCGAGTCAGGCTTTTACAGCCGTTATTTTCTCGTGCCCAAGAAGGACGGAGCCTTCAGACCCATCCTAGATCTGAGACATTTGAACAAAGTGCTTGCGAGAAGACCGTTCAAAATGCTTACGACCAGAAAAATCCTCGCGCACGTTCGACCGAGGGACTGGTTTATTTCTCTAGATCTGAAGGATGCATATTTTCAGATTCAGATAGTACCCCGTCACAGGCAATTTTTGAGATTCGCCTTCGATGGTCAGGTATATCAATACACCGTCCTGCCGTTCGGCCTGTCCCTGGCACCCCGTACATTTACAAAGTGCATGGACGCGGCGCTCGCCCCCCTGAGAAGTCAGGGGCTGCGAATAATGAACTATCTGGACTATTGGCTGATATTGGCACAGTCAGAGACGGAACTTCTATCTCACAGAACAGTGCTTCTCAGTCACCTGGAAAGCTTGGGTCTCACGGTCAACTGGACCAAGAGCTCATTACTGCCCAGCCAGTCAATTTCCTTTTTAGGAATAGAACTGGATTCGGTAACCATGACGGCTCGTTTGTCGGCACAGCGCGCGCGCCGTGTTCGCCACCTAGCCGCATCTTTCCAGAAGGGCAGCTTCCTCCCCATGAAAACTTTTCAAAGGATGTTGGGCTGTATGGCATCAGCTGCAGCGGTGCTCCAGCTGGGCCTACTGCGCATGCGCCCGCTCCAACGCTGGTTGAATGCTCGCGTGCCCCCCCAAGCCTGGGTGTCTGGCGGCCAGAAAATCAGAGTGACTCAGGCCTGCATAGCGGCTCTGCAGCCCTGGTTAGCGGCCAACTGGTTCCAGCAGGGAGTAGCAATGGGAACCATCCCTTACCGAAAAGTCATCTCAAAAGACGCGTCCAACTCAGGTTGGGGCGCGCTGTTCGAGGGCAGACCGGCCTTTGGCCAGTGGTCAGACTGGGAGAAAGAGTTTCACATAAACTGTCTGGAAATGATGGCGGTCGAGAACGCACTGAAGTGCTTCCTCCCGTTCATACAGGACCAGCATGTTCTTGTCCGCTCGGACAACACATCTGTGATATCCTATATAAACCGTCAGGGCGGTGTCAGATCCAGAAATCTCTGCAATCTGAAGGAACGCCTCCTTATTTGGTCTCAGATGCACCTGCGCTCGCTGAGGGCGGCGTATGTGCCTGGCCATCTGAACGACGGCCCAGACAGACTGTCCAGAGACAATGTTCCCCCAGGGGAATGGTCCTTGCACCCCCAAACGGTCCAGAAACTGTGGCACCTATTCGGCAGAGCGGAAGTCGACCTATTTGCGTCAAAAGACAATGCTAAATGCCCAATGTTCTTCTCGAAGGACGAGGACGCGCTGGCCCAGGTTTGGCCCAGCCTCCCGCTATATGCTTTCCCTCCGGTCTCTCTGTTACCACAGGTGATCAAGAGGATCAGGGAAACGCGCCACTCGGTGCTCCTCATAGCCCCGCGTTGGGAGAATCAGATTTGGTTCCCTGAACTAGCACGGCTGTCACTTACAGCTCCGTTGCCGATTCCGGTGAGGGCAGATCTCCTCTCTCAGGCTCGCTGCACGATCTGGCATCCCCATCCAGAGCGCTGGTCGCTGCATGCATGGCTGATCAACGGGTACTCGTTACCCTGCCAGAAGGAGTGATGAACACGATCACGCAGTCTAGAGCCCCTTCCACGAGAAGGCTCTACGCGTCTAAATGGTCGGTGTTCTCCGGATGGTGCACCGACAGAGGTCTGGACCCGCGGACATGCGGGGTGGCGCATCTGCTCACTTTCCTACAAGAGCTGTTGGATAAGGGAAGGTCCCCTTCCACGCTCAAAGTATATGTGGCGGCCGTGGCAGTGTTTGCAGAATCAACGCACGGCCAGTCACTGGGAAAACATGAGTTGGTCATCCGCTTCCTTAGAGGAGCTAGAAGGATGAATCCGCCACGCCCCCCGTCGGTTCCTATGTGGGATCTTTCATTGGTCCTCGAGGCCCTGAAAGCTTTTCCTTTTGAACCACTAGACTCCGTGGGGTTGAAATATCTATCACTGAAAACGTTTTTTCTGACTGCACTGTCATCAGTAAAACGCGTAGGGGATCTGCATGCGCAGTCTGTCAGCGCGTCGTGTCTTGAGTTCGGACCAAATGACTCTAAAGTCATCCTCAGACCTAGACATGGCCATGTCCCTAAAGTGATGGGCACTCCATTCAGAGCGCAAGTTATTTCATTGTCTGCTCTTCCAGCATCTGACAGTGAAAGTGATGTGAACCTCCTCTGCCCCGTCAGAGCGCTGAGGTTTTACAATACGCGCACCGCCTCCTTCAGGCGCTCGGAACAGCTTTTTGTTTCGTTTGGTGAGCCCACCAAGGGTTTCGCCTCCTCGAAACAGAGCCTGTCCAGATGGATAGTAGACGCTATAGCGGCCGCTTACGCGTCAAAGGGTCTGCAATGCCGTCTGGGCATCAGGGCTCATTCCACGAGAGGCGTGTCCTCTTCGTGGGCATGGTCCAGCGGGATTTCTATCCATGACATATGCGTAGTGGCGGGATGGAGCTCCCCGTCTACCTTTGTCAGGTTTTATAACCTAGAAGTTCCCGCCTTGCAGGCTAAACTGCTGTCAGTCTGAACGAGAGGTGTATTCTGCCCAGATCTCCTGCTCAGATCACTCTCACATGACCCAGCTCTCCTGGTTGAGTTACACTAAATGGGATTATGCCATGTGCCTATACAGACCCCGCCTCCGCGCTGCTCTGTATTCCCTATGTGTGCTTATGTACAAGTGATGGCCCGCATGGCCGGCCACCTTATTCTTTCCACTTATGGGGTTCCCCCCTAGAAAGATTGGGGTCTCATGTGGATGCTTGGCGCGCACGGCGTTGACAAAGTGTTCCCATAGCGTAAGCTAAATTTACGCAATACGAGAGAACCTCTCGTAATAGAACGATACTCGGTTACTAACGTAACCTCGGTTCTCTCTAGAGAGGGAACGAGTATTGCGTAACCGGCCGTGCTCGAACCACGAGCGACTTCGATTCAGTCGACAAAAACCAGGGAAGCAGCCTACAGCCCCTTTCCTTTATTGGCTAAGCCACACCCATTCTGGCGGGCTGTGACGCTATGAAGGCGCGGGCGCCCTTCATTGGGCGTGACGTCACGCCGGGCTCACTGGTAGGCTGCAGCAGTTGCCCGCAGGGCAGCCAATGAGCACGCAAGATTGCCTGCTCTAGGTCTGCTAGCTGCTGCACTGCGTTGACAAGGTATACAAAATTAAGGATAATTTTTGGCTTCAGTATCTCGAGAAGATGAATCTTTCCCGTAGCGTAAGCTAAACTTACGCAATACTCGTTCCCTCTCTAGAGAGAACCGAGGTTACGTTAGTAACCGAGTATCGTTTTTAAAAGCTTACCTTAAATGTGTAATATGAATAAACAGTACTCATGAATGGCTGTTGAGATGGTATTCTCACTTAAAACAAGTAGCCGCTTGGACCCGGAAACAGCAGTCCTTACATCTCGTTTCAACGACCCACTGATTCAATCAATTCCAGATGGACAAAATCAAGTCCCTACATTTTTTTTTTTTTTTTTAATTTTGAATTTATGGAACTTCATTTGTGAAATAACGAGTGTTTGGTTTCTCCTGCCTTCAAAAACTGACTATAGCATGAGCGAAAAGCATCTAAAAAAGTGCATCATCACATCAGTTGGTCATATTTAACAAATATGCCTTTTTCAAAATAAGTCAGTGTCTGAATGAGTATGAAATAATTCAATTACTCATTCAAAACACACCAAAAATGCAAGTTTCATCATCTACTGTGGTAATGATGTAACTTGCAGAAAGAACCATTGAAGGAATAGGTAATTAAATCTGAACAAATCCGTTCGGGGAACAGACTGAGGTGAATCAAACTAATCACCACAAAGTCACTTCAAAGTCTCATCAAGTTGAACTGTAATACATTTTACATTGTTTCAAAAATAATAAACACCAAGATCTGTCATGAAACTCTAGATGGTGCAGGCTGACGGGTCCTTAATGCAACCCGGTGATATTTACATCGTTAACTACACAGCACAATCTGATTGGTTCATGTCACATCTGCAGCCAATGAGCTTAAGGAAGGTGCGACTGGATGGATGGATGGATTTATTGATTGATTGATTTATTATTATAATTATTTTCCAAGTACTAAAAGATTAATTAACCAACCAGAACTGTTAAGTGGAATCTGCACCAAACTCATACACATCCTTTGGATTCCCACCCCTACTGTCCTCTTTCCTTCTCTCTCTGTCAGGTGTTAGCAGTATAATCAGGCTTTAATGATCTCTGTCTGTCTAGATTATTGGAGGTGATTCTCCGTAATGATCATATGTTAGAGATCTGTTCTTGAGGGTTCATCGTGTGACACTTAACTACTGATTTAGACCAATGATGAATCGCATAATCAAAGTACACTTCACGCTTGCACATTAATGAAGGTTCATACATTGGCTATGTTCATGGAATTCTAGTGCACTACTTACTGAAAACCATTCAGTATACAATAGTTTTTGTTAATAAGTGGAACAGTAAGCACTATGCAGTAGTGCACTACATTGTTGTCACATGACCGCAATGCATTGCATGTTTAATTAATAGAGCTGCTTCAAAAGGTCATCTTGGAGATAAATATGGTAATTTTACATTTTAAATGCAAATTTGTTCAATTTAATTTATTTATTTCAAATCGATTACTTTTTTTTGGGCAGTCAAGAAAGAGATGTTGCAAATTGTGGCTGATAATAATTGCTTCCAGGTCATGGAAATAACCACAAATGGAGTTTAGCACATTGCATCATGGGATACAGTATTTTATAGTGTGCTCTGGTTGTATACTACACATTTTGACAAATGCAGTACTGTAGACCCTCTGGGTATTAAATACAAACAGAATTGCATGTGTGTGCGCAGTATAAATGCTACTGTAAATCTCATGATAAATGAACACTTTGTTCAAACCAGGCATTTTAATAAAGCTGCAATAAAGCTTTTTTGTTGTCGTTGTTAGCTTAAATTGTGCAAGGTAACAATCAATATACCAGCTTTGTATACTGATTAAATATAAGCAATTTTCAACTTTTTGTATAAGTTATACAAGACTCAAATAATTTTTTAAAACAGTTTATTGTAATTTAAGTTGAAATGACTTAAACATCCAAGTTAATTGTACTTAAAAATGTAAGGCAGCAACTTTTTGTTTTACAGTGTACCCAAGGCAAATGTCCAATTACATATTTTTTTATGTATTAACTCATAAGTAGCCCCGCCCATCATAAAATCTCATTGGTCCAAAATCTCTCTCCACATAGCTGTATATTAAGCAGTGGTGTAGTCTACGTGATATGCAGGTATACGCCGTATACCCACTAGAAAATGTCAAGGATTTCCGTATGCCCACTAGGAAATGTCAAAGATCTCCGTATACCCACTTTAAAAAGCGTGAGGAGTTTTTTGAAAGAACTTTCATTCATAAATTCATCCCGCCGTGACGTCTATGTTTGCGCAGCGACACGGATCGAATAGCTGAATCCAGCAACATGTACCTTAAGCGAAACGTCACGCAATTTGGCCATTTTTGAATTAATAAATCAAAAGTAATGATACAATGAATCAAATCTCGATATGTCCTAAGTGTCTATGAATATTAAAGCTCAAAAAGACTGCTATTGAAATAAACTCTGAATGTTCTGCGTGTTTCTGTGAATGAGCGCTCAATGTGTGCTCTACTACACACGCGCATGACACTCGTGGTGTTTTCAGCGTCTGAGGAGGACATGCACACATTTGAACTTCATTGCAGAGCTTTTATGAGAGTCACTTCACAAGAATTTTACCATTTCATTTGATAAAACTATCGTCATTCATTTGTATCATATACACACTCACAAACTTTAAAGTCTTCATGACAACCTGTCAAAATCAAAGTTTTGTATAACTTATAAATATATTACTATTGCACAGTAGAGTATTATTACTATTGAACAGTAGAGTATTATTATTATTATTATTATTAGGCCTACTTGAAGTAGCCTTACTTCAAGTAGGCCTAATAATAATAATAATAATAGTTTATTAAAACACACAGAAGCTCAAATGTCTTTAATTTACAACCCACCAAAATAAAAGTTTGTAGAGATAAATAAAGTAACTCAAGGGAATTATGAAAGAAATTGCATAGTAAGATGTACTTTTTAAAATAATAATAATCAAATCGGGCGGGCTGGTATATCACAGTATACTCACTACAAAAAACTAGACTACACCACTGATATTAGTATATCAAGTATCTTTAAGATTATGTAATGTTGTGCAGTAGTTTTTGCGTTCAGTCTGGACCGAAAAATTGCTTGCCACATCAGACCTAGTTAGGATAGGCTGTAAGAAGAGTACATTAGGATGCCATTGCAAATGCAGCCTCTGTGTTCATATTCAAAGAAATATGCTTTCTGAAACGTGCACAGACAAGTCCCAGAGCGAATGAAGACCGATCAGCTTTGCACTGATATGATCATATTTTCTAATTGTGAATAAATGCTTATATAAATCACCAGACTCAGTGCACTTCAGCGTGGAAAAGGCTGGCATAGGAACAGATTGTGTCTTTATGCACGTCTGATAGGCTGTCATAATTCATCCACCAGCCTCTAACACCTCCATAACTCGAACAGCATCAGACGCGTGTGTCTCGCAGACAAAGCTATCGTCTTAAGAGCTCACATCACTCACTTTAACAACCGGCTGATGCTTTGTGCTCCCTGTGGTTATGATATGGTCGCTGGGAGGGGGTGAGGAATTCTTCTCATATAAACACTGTGACGGCGCAGCGCTTTGGGAACGACCTGGCGTTGCAGAGGAATTAACCGCCTGTGTGTCGGTTTGTCATCTCCCAAATGCCATCACACTTAAGAGCACAGAAGGGGGTTGGGGGACTGCCTGATATCTAGGAAAAAAGGAGCCGGATAATCCCAATGAAAGAGAGATAGAAGGGAGAACATTTGTCTCTAGATTTGGCAGATGATGAGTGTGATTTTAATGGCATGGGGAATTAGACATGTTAGAATTGATAAAGCCCTAAGAGCCTCTTAATATAGTACATCTGTTTTTGTGTCCATTTCTTCCTGCTGGACAACTACAATGTCTGTGTAATCTAATCACCAGACAATGGTTACTAAATGACTCTATATTCTTTAAACATTAATCAGTGAAAGCCATTGAGGCGCTCATATTGGACCGTATTCATGAAACACAAGCAGAACAAATTTCAGTGGAAATTGTTTGTAATAGTATAAACAGTCACTTTCAATTAAATCAAATTCAATTCAATTCAATGCAAATGGATTGTAACAGTGTAACACGCTATACTTTAAAACTTCTTTTAAATTATACAAGAGTTTGATAATTGGGATTTTTATATACCAGATTTTTTCTTCTTTTTTATGTAATTCTTGTTTAAATATCATACTTTCTTTCATGCCACAGGACCATTTATATGAACTGCAAACAAAGAGGTGATTAAAAATGGTATAAAAAAAAAAAACTTTTAACTCTTTCCACGCCATAGACAGAAATTTGTGTTTTCCCTTTTATACGGTAGGGGACGCTATTACACATCTTCTGCAAGAGTACTGAATCTCCTGATCGAAACACATGCGAAGAAGATGCAAAAACAAGCTATCTCATAAGTAATCATATGCATTTGTAAAATAATGCAATCATTTATTCCATCTGTTTCGATCATCGTTCAGAATTCCATCCAGATGTAGTCTTTGACAAAAACGTGATTTTCTCAGCTTTTTGCACAAAATGTTGCTTTTTTATGAAACTTTCCCATTCATGTGTTGATAAAAAATAATGCATGAAGCTAGAATAAAACAGCTTTTTTTTTTGTTTAACAGTAGCTGGTCTGTTCTTTTTATATATTGCATGAAAATATTCTGGGGCACATGAACATTTTGTGAAAATAGTCAAAAACGCTTTTTTTTTAAAAAACACTGGAGGGGAGAAAGTTAAATGTGTGTATATATATATATATATATATATATATATATATATATATATATATATATATATATATATATATATATTTTTTTTTTTTTTTTTTACAGTTTTTTACGATTGCTATGACAGATTTTTCAATACTTTTAACAATTTTCCTAAACTCTAAACACAGTTAGCACTACATCCGTCTGCGTAAGCTATACTATTAACACATTTCTTGTTGCTTTAACACAAAATGCATAAAATTAACACAAATTTGAAATGCTTGAACTTCTTTTACACACAAGCTCAAACAAGACCAAAACAATGGATTTTACTGGCAAATTTACCAATGATTTAACACTGTATGTCAGAACAGATAACACCATGTTCTAAACCTAACCTTACATCAAGGTAAACAGCTGTTTATATTGTGAATTGAAACACAAATATATGCCCTGTATTTTATTCTATTGTTACTGAGAAACAGCTGATTGAATTATGCAAATATGGGACAACGTGGCATTTCACAATTCCAGTACAGTCACAGCCTGGTTTGATCCCATCAGAGGATGATGTCCCCTTTCCCTTTCTTAGCCTGGAAGTTTTTTGACCATCGTCCACAGGACCAAATGTCCCTCCTGGATGCAATGGATGCTGCATGCTAAGACATCCCAGCTGAACACTGCCAGGGAAATTTGATAAGGAATGCCAAATGATTCTTCCCAAGAAGACTTGCCAGAGAAGTGTGTGATGTGGATGAGAACATGTGACCAAATGGAGAAGACCGGGATGATTAGAAGATGGCTTTTTCTGTTTGTATATTTTGTATTTTCACATACAGTAATACTGTAAATGGCAGTTACAGTATTGCATATTTTTGTTATCTTGCAGAAATGTCCTGTTGCAAATAATGCCTTTACTGCACCAAGTCTGTCTCTGTCTTCTTTTTTTTCATAAACCGTACATTCTATACTGCTACTCTGAAAAGGGTCATTCATTTTTTTTTTATTGAATTTCTACAGCAAAGGAAACAAAATGCACACATTTGCTAAACCCAAACAAAACAAAACTTTAGAGAGGCTTCAAAAGAAACTGCAGTGCAAAACAGTCTATAAACAATACAATATACGGTCTATTGTATAAGGGCAGACCTGACATACTGTATATAAAATAATGCAGTTTCTGTAATTCCATCTCATGTTAGTGCTTTTATGACATTGTACTATGACAGACTAAATGTCCCTGTTGGAAGAGATCATGTGTTAGTGTTTTGGTAGACATAGTGTATTGTGTTAGTGTATTATTGTTTTTTGAAAATTAGTGTTGGAGTTTAGTTTACAGTGTGTGATTTTGAGCATGGAATTAACTGTTTTGCCAGTTGTGTGTTATAGGTGTGTTGGTGCGTTAAGAGTTTAGGAAATGTGTTAAAAGTATTGAAAAAATTGTCATAGCGATTGTAAAAAACTGTATTTTCAGTATTTGTCAACTATGTGCATACCTGAATATTATGTATTTATACTATAATGTAATGTATGCTATTTAATTTCTTTAACTAAACTATGTAGGATTATATGTATGGCTTTTCTGCATTAAAATCATTAATCAATGTCAGATCTCCTTTTTTAAAATAATTTGTTTAATGAATGTAATAAAAATGCAAATTAATTCAAATGACTCAATAATGCCCAACAATGGCAAATAATGGGAAATAATCAGGGTAGTTCACTTATGAGATTAATTAGTTTCATGAAGCAGTCAGATTGCATTCAATATTTCTGAAATATAAACGCAATTAAACACAAGTTGAGGAAGCTGAGCCTTCTGCTACAGGTGGTGTCAAACCTTTCTCAACTCCATGGAAAATATGCTTATTTTCTGGAGATTATGGGAACCAAGAAGATTCCGAAGAACATCAACCAAAGGACGAGGGAAACAAATAAGTACATGCTATATGACTATCACCATATTAGAAGGGGTAATTTGACTGACATAGGGAAAAAAATATAATATGTTTTCTTGACCGGTCTTTTCTCAGCACAGCCATTTTAGTTGTGCACTGTACTTTTGGTGTTATAGAGCATAGTGTGCAGCACATATTTACATACTTACATGCTCAGCTATTTCCAAATTAAGTTTAGCCCAGAGTGACGAATGAAGAAGAGCTTCACTGAGAGTATATCAAGGCAGTAAAACTAAAATAAAGTAAATCCATCTGCATTTAAGAAACATTCTTTTTTTTCCTGTGGTTGTTTTATCAATCGCCTAGTTAAAACATGTAATATTTTACATAACATACTTTGACAAGAAACAGAGACTTACCAGAAGCCCGTAGGGTTTGCACTGCAGGAGGGCCAGAGCAGCTGGGGGGATGTACACTGTAAAAAAAAAAAAAAACACTTTTACCCTTTTAGGTAAATCTTATTTGGAAAAAAAAAGTGGTACAAGTTTATGTTCAGAAGTAACACTTTTATAATTCTACTATGTTCAAATAATAAAACAAAATAAGATATATACAGGCGCCATTACAGGCATCTCTTAAGGTGCTAGCCAATATTTGCATGAATGATCTTTCATCTGACATTTTTTCAACGTTAATTTAATACTGAAATGCAGATTCAGGAGAAAAAAAGCTAGTTTATGAGACATCTATTCTGCCAAGCATCATGCTTCAAAAATGTATGTAATTACGCCTCTTACAATGACAAGATGTCTTCTAGACGATCATGCTTTAGATTAGGGTCCAGTTCTCACTATTAACTTACTATTAACTATGACTTTTGCCTCAATAAACTCCTAATTACTGCTTATTAATAGTTAGTAAAGTAGTTATTAAGTTTAGGTATCGGGTATGATTAAGGAATATAGAATATGGTCATGCAGAAGAAGGCATTAATATGTGCTTTATAAATACTAATAAACAGCCAATATCCTGTATGTGCATGCTAAAAAAAAGCAACAAATGAGAATTGGAACCTAACTTGAAGTGTTACCTTCTAGACTCTATGTTAGAATCTCTAGACTTACTATTTTCAGAATCGAGAGTCAGCAAGATAGATTTAACAAGCATCGTGAAGGCATATACGGAGACAAGACTTGGCAATTATAATCAGTGATAAGGCCCTCAATATCAAAATGGGAGATTTGTGGCTTTATATATATATATATATATATATATATATATATATATATGTCTGACGTCCAACTTCCTCCTACAATTACGTCAAGCTATTGCATTAGGTCTTTAAAGGAAAGCATGTCTAAACCAATCCTGAAGTTCACCCAAAAATTAAATTTGTCATCACTTAGCCTACTCACCCTCATGTTGTTCCAAACCTGTATGAGTTTCTTTTTTCTGCTGAACACAAAAGAAGATATTTTGAAGAATGTTGGTAATTAAACAGTTGATGGTAGTCGTTGACTTCCATAGTATTTTTTTCCTACTATGGAAGTCAATAGCTACTTTCAACTGTTTGATTACCTATTTTCTTTAAAATATCATCTTTAAAGGATTAGTTCACCTCAAAATGAAAATTTCCTAATAATTTACTCACCCCAATGCCATCCAAGTTAACCATGTCTTTCTTTCCTCAGTGGAAGAGAAATTAAGTTTTTTGAGGAAAACATTTCTGTATTTTTCTTCGAATAATGGACTTCAATGACAACCAGCGTTTTGAAGTCCAAATCAATGCAGTTTCAAAGGTCTTTGAAGTGCTTGAAATGGCTGTGCAAGATCGCAGCTGAGGAGGGGGGTCTTATCTAGCGAAAAATACAGAAATGTTTTCCTCAAAAAACTCAATTTCTCTTCCACTGAGGAAAGAAGACATGGATATCTTGGATGGCATTGGGGTGAGTAAATTATTAGGAAATGTTCATTTTGAGGTGAACTAATCCTTTAACTATCCCTTTAAAAGCTGTTTATACCTGTAAACTGCTGGTGTACTGGACATGCAATGTTCTTAAATGGTTTTAATAGAGTAATTTATGAATAAAAAAAAACATTTTTGACAAGAACATTGTTTGGATTTTCTTTTGATTTGCAGTTATTCTGAAGTTGCATTATAATATTATTACCTATAGAGTTATATACTGTAATACTACATATATACTACATATTATTTATAGTATCATTATTAGTCATTTGAAAATGATTTTGTAATAATGTATCAATATAGATATTACAGTACAATACCGTATAATTAATTACAGCAGAAGTAGACAAAAATTACACAATACAGTAAAAATACAGTACAGTACTGTTTTGTAGTTTACAGTACTGTTTGTGTGTACTGTAAATTAAATTACAGTACAATTACTGTAAAATCAAAATACAGTGACTTGCAGGCAACCTTGCTGCCAGTACTGTACTGTAAAAATACAAGAAAATTGTTAACAGTGTACCTTTACACCGTGTCCTAACTAAACGCGACACGCGATAAAATGTATATTTTCCATGTTAATCAGTGGAAAAGTCCTAACCAGCCGTCGCGGCTGGAACAACAAACACAAAGTGTGGCAATGATAATCTCAGGTACTGTTTATGTGCTTTATTTAATGTTAAAAGCATGCAATGTGACTTTGAATATCATTTAGTGCTTCCAGCTTTGTAGCTGTAAAAGCAACAATGGATAATTCACCTCAGATCTTGAAATTAAACAAATGGAAACAAGAAAGTTCAAACTGTGAACTAACAAGTGTATTCTTTGACAAAGATTGTTTTAGTAACTCAGTAGCCTAAGTATGTTTAATAATGTTTAAATGGTGTAATAATTGTGAATTTGATTATGTAGCCTACTAATCCATTTTCTAGCGAGTGCCGTCAAGATTAATCTCTGGCGATGTGCACTTTCCGTGAGACTCCGCCCACACGTTGTTCTGATTGGCTGTGGGTTTTGATTGATTTTGACGCATCTTGCAGTCGTTTTACGTCTAGTGTGGACAGACAAATTATTTGTCGCTGGAATCTTATCGCATCGCGTCTGGTTAGGACACGGTGTTATGTTTAATCAATTTGTTACACATTTGTTAGAACTTTGTAAACTTAAAAATAGTTGTCTGAAGCATATATAACAAATATAGCAAATATAACCATCAGTGTTGGTGATGTTTTGTTAAGTCACTGAATGGAAGAAACAAACAAACAAAAAAATAATAACTTGAGTGATATTTACAAATGCTTTACACAATTGCTTTTACATTGCTTTTTTTTTTTGACATGCACTTAGTAAATTACTTAAGGTGAATGTCTTGACTGAACTAAAATGTCAGGTTGCCATGACTTTAAATGTACCCCATTTAGCCACTTAGACTAAGTAACAGAACATTCCATCAAAATAACACTCATGTGACCAACAAAAAATAAAAACCACCTCACTCATAAATGACCTTAAAATGGCACATACAGACATCAAGACTTGAGTAAAGCACAACTAAGATTCAACAAAATGGTGTAATTCTGACATAGCAAGTCAAAAACTGAACGTGACAACAAAATCAACAACAATAATGTAAATAAAATTTGTCAACGGTCAACTATTTAACCACAATTGTTCATTCCATATTGCTCTTATCCATGTAGGCCTATTTGAACAACAACAACATGTATTAATTCACTCAAACTGTACTCAAAATCTATATATTTTAAAAGATACCTGCATTTAGATGCATCGATTAGACAATTTAGACAAAAAAACAATTTACTTGTTATAAGAAACATTTTTACAGTGTGTCAATAAAGTCAAGGCTGATACAAAGTTAGCCTATATGAAAACCAGTTTATTGTAATATGTTGTACTAGTTGTTTTGGTAGCACTTTATTTAGATAGTCCACTTTAGACATTCTACTAACTGTAAGTAACTTTGCAGCTACATGTCAACTAGCAGTCATTAGAGTATTAGTAAACTGTCTGCTTAATATCTGCTAACACTTTATTTTGTTGGTCCCCCAACGGATATTCTACTGACTATAAGTAACTTGGCAAATACAAGTCAACTTATTCTAACCCGAACCCGAACCCTAACACCTAACCATAACCTAACAGTCTACTGATAGTCTACTAATACTCTAGTTGCAAAGTTACTTATAGTTAGTAGAATGTCTAAAGTGGACTATCAAAATAAAGTGGAACCGTTGTTTTTGGGAGATTTGCAGCGTAAATCTAATTTCTTCTCCATCTGTAACACACGGCCTAATTACGTCAGTACGAGTTAAATAGACTATCAACATTACAGAATACTAAATTGGGATCATCCCTTTTGCAAACATGCTCTATATCCATTTTGTTTTTCAAAAGCAGTAGAGAGAGAGAGAGAGAGAGAGAGAGAGAGAGAGGAAGAGAGAGCGATTTGTGTTTTCCTTCAAATTAAATAGCCTGTTGGATCAGCCGAGATCCAATTTAGGCCTGACAATAATGGGCTGGCTTGCTTAACTAGAAATCAAACACCATTGGCAAGTTCATCAGCACCAGTATTGACTGAAACGACGTCATCGAAGGAAAAGAAGGAAGCATAACAGGATTAACGACTGAACGTCGGAACCCACAGCGACTGCTTACTAAACACGGTCCTTAATCCCAGCAGCCACACTTTCCCCGTAACCCATTTGTAAATCTATCGGTCTCTTTCTCTGCCTCTCATTCAGCGGCTCTTTCCGATAGACTTCCCACAGGATCGCAGTCTCTCTATCTCTCTTTCTGTTTCCGGCAGTTTCCATGCATCTCTAAGCCTCTGCAGATGTTGCTTGCTCCGTGAATAGACCTTTTGCTCATGGCTGAGTTGGAATATGGCAGTGTTTGCTTAATCTACTTTGCCTTAATCCCTGTGGCCCGGACCCGTTTCGCCCAGTGTCTTACCGCTTTCTCCGAAATGAGACACGCACACACATTTTGACATCAATAATAATAAATGACTTTCCTTCCCAGGCAGCGTTTGGGGACATTGGAGCCGGTGAGTGGTGTGTTGGCATGTGTGGACAGGTTTTAGAATGGTAAATAGGTGTTGAATGCTGCACAAGCATGGGAAGAGAGTCTGTTTCCGCCTAGGGGGCTTTGAGATATGATGCGATTCGTTTCCGCGGTCCCTCCGTGCGAATGAAAGGTAAGCCGACGGAATCTGCAGAGAAAATGCCAGTACCACCCGCACAGGGATTTGGGTGCCAGCAAAGGACGCTGGGAGAAAGAGACAGGAAGTACAAAGGGTAGAAAAATGTAATGATCATAAAGAGAAGAAATGAAGGCAGATACTTGCAATCTTTACTAAGAAGATGCTTTGATTGCGTTGATGTTCCTACTTTCTTGGTTTTTCAAGTGAATGATCCATCCATCTATCCATCCATCCATCTATCAATTCATCCATCCATCCATCCATCTATATATTCATCCATCCATCCATCCATATTATATACTGTGCAACAGACTGTAAACATCAATCAAAAGATTATTAGCGCAACTACTGATTATACTGCGTTTAAGATAATTGGCTAATGTTACTCATTGCTCTGTTATGTTTCATTTAAATTAAAATGCATCCATCTGCTATCAATGTGTCGCCAACAGGGTCAGCCAACAATATCTCTTACTGACTCAATAATCATCACAAAGAAAAAAACAACAACAACATCAGGAAGGTCTTTTGAGGTTACAATTCTCTCACGATTATTTACAATTATACTCAATTTACAATTGAGGTTACAATTATACCTTTTCTATTTTGATTTAGGTTGTGGCTATAGCTCTTCAGTTAACATAGTTGGGAAATGAACAGCAATTTGAACAGCAAGGGAAACAATGGAGAAGTCTTCTGTTGACCTTGTTACTCCCAGAACGCAGAGCCACCCACTCAGAGCCACCAAATAAACATGTTATTCAAACACGGTATAAATATGCGCAAACATGTTATCTGAAAAGAGGAAAAAATTAGCTGCCCCAAAGGCCATTAATGTTGAATTGTCAGATGTATTTATAACTGTAATACGAGGAGAATCACCCCTCTCTGATAACTGTCAACAAACAGTAAAAAAAAAAAAAAAAACAGTAAATTGTTGAAACAACCGTTTCTGTTTTGAAACTGAAGGAATATACTAAATAAGAAAACACACACATCTATGGAAGCTTGTTTCCACCACAAGAAAAATACAAAGGTAATTGCCACTTTTTATATTATAGAGTTTTTTTTCCTCGCAATTGACTTTATTTCTCAGAATTGTGAGATATAAATTGCAAGTTGGTACCCAGTGCATTTTTCAGTGTAAAAACACTACTTGCAATGCTTATTTTGCAAAGATATGTAGAATATTCTAGTAAAGGTTTTGTGTTTGTGTAGTGGTGGCTGTGTATGGAAGCTTGTTTCTGCCACTGAATAAAAAATAAAAGAGGTAATTGCGACTTTATCTAAACTCGCAATTGTGAGTTATCAAGTCAGAATTGCGAGATACCAACTTGCAATTGTACATTATAACGTCCGAATCGCGAGATATAAATTGTAAGTTGGTATCTCGCAATTCTGACTTCTGCGAGTTTAGATAAAGTCACAATTACCTCTTTTATTTTTTATTCAGTGGCAAAAACAAGCTTCCATACACAGCCACCACTACACAAACACAAAACCTTTACTAGAATATTCTACATATTTTTGCACAATAAGCATTGCAAGTAGTGTTTTTACACTGAAAGATGCACTGACTGCACAACAGACCGATGGTTGGACAGGATCGTGGTTAAGGATATTCCACCCTAGCCATCAAACTAGCAACAATGTAAAAGAAAAAAGAGTACAATCAACTTGAATGTTTCTGTCATTTCAACTAAAAAAAATTTTTAACTGACTTAAAAAATGAGTTGAATCTTGTAAAACTTGTAAAAAAAAAGATGACAAATATGTTGAATCAATGTAAAAGCAAGCATGTTGTCATAACTTATTGGTCATTATTTATTACAGTGCATACAACTGATCAAAATGTATTGAAATATAATGAAGATTAGATTGTTTTTTATGTGGATTAACTTAAATCACAAAACAAGTAATGTGTGCTAACAAAGTAAATGATCCATTTTGATTTAAATGCAGACTTTAAAGTAACGATTGCAATTATTATTACCACTTATTACATGTACAGTATTTTATTTCAAATGACTGGTTGTTGTTTTTCCTCCAGCAGCCTTTTAACAGTCTGCGCTGTAATATGCAGGTATCTCATGAATAACTAAAGTGTGTTGATTGTTGTGCATGTTGCCATCTAGCTCCCTTTGGACGACTTAAAACTGAACTCTCTGCGTCTGCTCTTAAATATGTCAGCGTTATTATATAGTGACAATCAAAATGCAAATCTAAATGCACCAACCTTGGGTCACAGTAATAATATACCTAACAAGATGACCTAAAAATGTCCTATTCATCACCTGCCCACACGCAAACTCTCTCCCTCGCACACACCCATAGAATTATCAAAAGTAATTCATCTGCGGTAAATGATCTTCAATCTAATTACAGTCTGCCAGCATAATAATAATCTAAGGTGAGTGCAGAAAGAGGCTGAACACTTACCAAAGTGAACTTTTTGTACAGCACCTTAAAATAGTATATAGCATATACTTCATGTGCTCTGAGGTCGCTAGGCAACCGTATCGCACCGGGGGAGGCGTCATGCTGTCCGCACAAGTGTGATGGAGGAAACCAGGAATGTGCATTATAAGTTAGAACACTTTCATTCAGAGATTACTTAGAACCATATGTCAAAACATTGTTTTTTATGAAAGACATTATAAATAGTTAAATTACACTTGTTACGACTGCCGTTTCTTGTATTTGTTCTATTGTGCTGTGTTCTCTTTCCATTTTCTTTCTTGTTCGGTTTGATTTCTAACAGGATGTCCAATGATGGGGTGTACGATCATTATTGGTTGTCCAGTCGAGGCGTGGTCTTTATAAGGACGCTCCCGGCACTTCGACTGCATTATAAAAACTGACCAGTTGACTTAACTTGGTCCTAACCAAAAGTTAGGAAACCCGTTGCCTTAAAAATAAGTGAATAAACTTCATGTGTAATTGAAAAAATTAAGTTATGTGGAATTGTAAACTTCACATAACTTTAGTGTTCACATAACACATACGTTTATTACTTAATTTTAAGGCAATGGGTTTCCTCACTTTTTTTAAGTTAAGTCAACTGATCAGTTTTTACAGTGTGGGAGCTCGTTGGTTAGGTCGCAATCGGGTTGAGAGTTCCTGGATCCCTCCTCCAGCCGATGATCAAATTTGTGAAATTGTACTGATTGTAACACCTGCAGGGGCCGGTTTCACAAAGCTATTTTAGACCGGTCTATAGTGTTAGACAAGTCTAAAATTTGCTCATAGACTAGTCTAATGCAAGTTACACTGTTTCACAAAAATAAAGACTGACTTAATTAAGACCAAAAAAATTAGACACCTTACCCCCAGGCTAACTTAGGTCTAAGACTCTATGTTACCTTGGCAACCAGCAGTAACAATCAGTTACATTACAAATAGCCCAAAGAAAAGGGAAAATGGCTCATAATTTGTGGTTTTCTGACGGCGTTATGGAGAGAGCTATGAGAAGGGAAAGGGTTTTTAGGATATTTCCTCTTAAATATTTCTTTTTTTGCATCTTGTACCATGTTTTTGTATATTTTCTGTACGTCTTTAACGCTCTGCTCAACGGTCGGATTAACGTTGTTGTGGCGAGCAGGACGAGGCCGAGGGACGTGAGAGAACGGCGCGAGGCCGGTGGCGTGAGTTATAATAACATCACCTGTGAGATGCACTGGTCTCGCATCGCTCACGGAGGAGCAGAAGCATAAAAGGAGGAGCGACGACGCTGAAGATCGAGACCGCTGCGTCTCACAGGTGACATTCTTTATCACTCACGCCACCAGCCTCGCGCCGTTCTCTCACATCCCTCGGCCTCGTCCTGCTAGCCACAGCTGTTAACTGTCGTAGTAATCTTTTTCCAAATCAAACATTTCTTCTTGTTACTACATTCTCCGCTAAATTTCCCAAGTAAAATGTCCTTGTAACTGTTATACTCCACCAACAAACACATATTTTTCGCTGGGGTAAACTGCACTGAGCGGTTGAATGCGCTTACTGGATCCGCCATGTTTTTTTGTTTTGAAAAATGTCTTATTTTACCCAGAATGCATTAGTGTAGTCCTACTTAAGATAGTCAGAGTCTTAAGTGCTTTGTGCAACGGTCTGATTTAGATGTCTATCTGAAGTCTGACTATCTACTATATCTAAGCCGTAGTCAAAGTCTATATTTGTGAAACCGGCCCCCATGTCTAACAACATGTTCTAAGATCGTGGAGCATAGGGGTGTCCTTACAATTATTTTGGAAACTTGTTTTTTTTTTTAGGTAGTTAGGTAAGCTAAATGTATTTTATTTGCTATTTGGTTAGGTTATTTAATCTCTCCCCTTTTTATTTTTATATTAATTTTGTTTGTTATGTTGGTATTCAGCCAACCTGATGCTATTTATTTCACTTGCTATTTCTTAATAAATATAAAACGTTTTTACTGCTTAGTTTTGTGTACCTGTTGATTATCAACCAGAGAGATTCTTTGCTGGGATTGCATTATAACCTTGTTTTATTACGCCCTTTAAGAGTTTTCTCTATTCCCCTAGACGCACTTCAATACAATATTTTTACCCAAACAATAACAATTAAAAATAACTAAAAAGGTTAGGAAACTGAAACATTTAAGACAAGAATGTTATGACATAAAATTAATAACTTACATGGATGGTACATTTTTCAATTCAAATGGCCAAACAAATGGAAGCTGATAAAGAACATAATCGCATGTTATATAAGCAGACATATATGTATTTTTATGTTTGTTTATGTACCAGAGAAATCAAAGAGAAAAGCACTGAAAGCATAAGGAAATAAAAAGAAAGCAATAAAAGGAAGTTGCCTAATGCCAAGACGACCCACGATGCATCAAGGCTGCCCGAGTGACTGAATTGTGAAGCTCTGATGTAAAGCTGACTGCATTACAGCGTGATGATATGACATGCTTTATAGATCAAAGCCAGCGTGTACTGTATATATTAATAGATGGTGATTGATTTCAGGAATTTAAATAAAGTATGGTTAATTTTTGACAGTTTAGCAGTTTATTACAGTTTTTAGATTAAATAGAGTGATTCAAATGTTGTTACTGTTACAATTTTATTTACCAGCCATCATTACTGTCTTTTAATTTTATATTGAATTGAAACTGTTTTGTTTCCTGTGCTTATTTTGCCTTAGTTCCTAGTCATTATTAGTTCCCTTACGAAGGGAACTCAACGATGCGTCGATCGACGCCATGGGAACGCCCCCAGCGTGACTGCGTCTGAAGCATCTATGTCAACTAGTCCAATGGAAAGAATGAGCGTCACGGGCGGGTGACGTCATGACCAGGAAATGATAAAAGCACATCCGGTGCAAACCGGCATTAGCTTCTGTTGCCTCAGCAAGCGATCTGTGTTATACTGTCTCTGTCTATTTATTGTTGTCTGTTGCAATTTATTCGGAAACGTTATGGCGAAACAAATGTACAAACAGTGTGTTCCTCCCTGCCCGCGTTATTTAACGGGTGGGGACACACACGAGCTTTGTGTCATTTGTTTGGGAGTGGAGCATGCGGTCTCAGCCTTCGAGGAGGCTGAGTGTCAACACTGTGAAATGCTACCGCTCCGCATGCTCCGCTCTCGCCTGTCACTCTTTGATGTAAAGAGTGGGCAGGCTCGCGATCCTCAGGGATCAGGACCCGCGTCTGCCGAGGCGGCGCGGAGAATGCATTCCTGGGGATCGCAGAAGGATCTTTCGGAGGGGTTGGAGACGGGTCCCTTGGCCTTTTCTCCTTCCTTACCCGGAAGATCCAGCGCTCTCCCCCCGGTGTCGGAAGCACGCTCTGCGGTTTCTTCCGCCCGGGGAGAGAGCACTCCATTACTTCAATGCTCTTCCTCCGAGGAGGTCGATGTTATGAGTATGGAGAGTGAAAGCACACACATGGGGGAAAAAGATTCACAATTTATTTCCCCAGCATATGATGAGCTGGTGGATGTTATGTCACGGGCTGTAGAAAAATTAAATATTGTATGGCCATCTGAGAATAAAAGCGCTCGTCCTAAAAGTAAATTAGATGAGCGCTTTTTATCGTCCACGACATTATCTCCACCACGAGAGCTTCCCTTTTTTCCCGATCTCCACAATGAAATATCAAAATCGTGGAATAAACCGTACTCTTCACGACTTTTTAGCCCTCAAGTTAAAACTTATTTGAGAATAAGAGGGCTAAAAGAGTATGGTTATGAGGCGATGCCCCAGGCGGAACAGAATTTAGCTAGCTATCTTTCGCCTGGTCCCGCATCGTCCCTGAAAGCCTCGGCTTTGCCCACTAGACCGCTTAAAGCCACCTCGGTTTTAGTGGGCAAAGCTTATACGGCAGCAGGTCAAGCTGGAGCATGTCTGCATACAATGGCAGTGCTA
This sequence comes from Gila orcuttii, assembly GCA_026230005.1. Classification (NCBI taxonomy): domain Eukaryota; kingdom Metazoa; phylum Chordata; class Actinopteri; order Cypriniformes; family Leuciscidae; genus Gila; species Gila orcuttii. The sequence goes on from JAPDVR010000006.1 coordinate 21,151,919, forward strand.
CAGGCGTATCAAGCTGACCTGCTGGGGGATCTGGATAGTAGTGAGGGAATTTCTCATGACGATATTCAAGAACTTCGTCGTGCTACCGATCTTTCTCTCAGGGCTACTAAGGAGACCGCCAGAGCAATTGGGCGGTCTATGGCAGCCTTGGTAGCTACTGAGAGACATTTATGGTTAAATCTGTCAGAGATTAAAGAAAAAGATCGAGCTTTTTTATTAGATGCTCCGCTTGAACCTTCTGGTCTCTTTGGTGACGCAGTCCACGCGGTCGTCGAGCGATTTCAGGAGTCTAAGAAACAAGCTGACGCTTTTAAAAAGTTTATCCCTCGCCGTGTCCAGCCCCCTGGGGCTGCTGGGCGTGAGCAGCCCCAGCCGTCGAGCTCATCATATCATGTGCAACAGAAAGAGAGTGTTGCGTCTCGTGCACCTCCACGTAGACACTGGAGACAGACGCAACCCTCTCAGCCGAAGTCTTCTAAGTCGAAGCCGGATCTGAGGACCGTTCTTCAGGCGAAGAAGACTTCGGCTCAGAAAAAAAAAAGGTCCTGATGTTCATGCGTCAGGCCTGTGAGGACGGCCCCGACCGAAGTAGAGCGGTGTACACCTCATTATACGGTGCCCGTTCCATTTCGGGGTCCTCACGAGACCGTTCTGCCAACCCTGCCACCCTTGGTGCTTCAGGGCGCAGCGGTCTCCAGCGAGTCGCTGATGCTATGCTGCGGCACAGCATCGGTTCCGCGCCCTCTGAGGGGGGCGTTAGAGCAGCCAGTTCAGGTAGTTCCTGCCATGATGTTTCAGGCTCCAGAATTAGCTGTCTCAGTAACACCAGAGACCAGCCTCGAGAGGCTGGTTCCCTTAGTAAATTTTCTGGCAGCGTGGAAGCTTCTGCCGAATATTTCTCGTTGGGTCCTGCAGATTGTAGAAAAAGGATACAGAATCCAGTTTGGTTCTCGTCCTCCTCGTTACAACGGGGTGTTGCCCACAGTGGTGCATCCCGAGCAGGCTCTGGTAATGGAGCAAGAGGTAAAGGCCCTGTTAGCGAAAGAAGCTATAGAACAGGTGTACTCACCCGACCGAGAGTCGGGTTTTTACAGCCGTTATTTCATTGTTCCAAAAAAGGATGGAGGGTTGCGTCCTATTTTAGATCTTCGTTTGTTAAATCGGTCAGTTCAGAAACTAAAGTTCAAAATGCTGACACTCAAACAGATCGTGACTCAAATCAGATCCGAGGACTGGTTTGTCACGATAGATCTGAAGGACGCCTACTTCCATATCTCCATCCTCCCTCAGCACAGGAAGTTCCTAAGGTTTTCTTTCGGGGGCAAAGAATACCCATATCGGGTTCTTCCGTTCGGTCTAGCTTTATCACCCCGCACGTTCACGAAATGCGTGGATGCAGCGTTAGCCCCTCTCAGGCTTCAGGGCATACGTATTCTGAACTACATCGACGACTGGCTGATTCTAGCGGAATCAGAGCAGTTGGCGGTTCGGCACCGAGGTGTCGTTCTCGCTCATATGCAGATGTTGGGGTTGAGGCTCAATGCCAAGAAGAGTGTGCTTTCTCCAGTACAGAGAACCACTTTCCTTGGTGTGGTATGGGATTCAGTGACAATGCGGGCCATCCTATCGCCCGTTCGTGTAGCTGCTATCCTGTCAGCCACAAAAGAGCTGAAGCTAGGCCAGTCACGCACTGTAAAACAGTTCGAGAAACTGTTGGGTCTTTTGGCAGCAGCGTCCAACGTGATACCTTTTGGCCTGCTGTACATGAGGCCTTTACAGTGGTGGCTCAGGACCAGAGGGTTCTTCCCGAGGGGAAACCCACTTCGTATGATCAAGGTCACGCGGCGTTGCCTTCGTGCCTTAGTTATATGGAGGGAGCACTGGTTCTTAACCCAAGGTCCGGTGTTGGGAGCTCTTTGCCATCGAGTTACTATCTCGACAGATGCTTCCCTCACCGGCTGGGGAGCGGTAATGGAAGGCCGCTCGGTTCAGGGTCTGTGGAAGAGTCATCATCTCTCGTGGGACATAAATTGCCTGGAGATGATGGCTGTCTTCAATGCGTTGAGGCAGTTCCTCCCAGACCTGAGGGGCCATCATGTGCTCGTACGAACAGACAACACATCAGTGGTCTCTTATCTGAACCGTCAGGGGGGCCTGCGTTCGCGTCCGCTTTGCAAACTGGCGCACCAGATCCTCCTGTGGTCTCTGGGGAAGGTACTCTCTCTGAGGGCAGTGTATATTCCTGGGGTCCAGAATATAGGAGCAGACATCCTGTCGAGGCAGGAGCTGAGGCCAGGGGACTGGAGACTCCACCCCGAGGTGGTGGAGAAAATCTGGGAGTTACGGCCAAGCACAAGTGGATCTGTTTGCGTCTCAGAATACGACGCACTGTCCTCTGTGGTTCTCCCTTACTCACCCAGCCCCTCTGGGGCTGGATGCTATGGTGCAGACGTGGCCGAGGCTACGTCTGTACGCCTTTCCCCCTGTTGCTCTGCTCCCAGGAGTTCTGGAGCGAGTCCGCCGGTATGGAATAAGCCTACTGCTAGTAGCACCACGCTGGCCAAGTCGGATCTGGTTTTCGGACCTGATCCATCTCCTAGATGGTCCTCCCTTCGAGATCCCGATCAGGAGAGACCTTCTGTCTCAGGCCGGGGGCACAATATTTCACCCTCGACCAGAGATTTGGAACCTGTGGGTTTGGCCTCTGAGGGGGCCCAACTCATAGAGAGTGGTCTTTCAGCCGAGGCTGCTGAGACCATTCTAAGCTCCAGAGCCCCAGCTACTAGGAAACTATATGCGCTTAAATTGAGAGTTTTCTCTTTATGGTGTTACCAACATCAGTGGGATCCAGTTAACTGTTCTGTGAACACAGTACTCGAGTTCCTGCAGGAGCGCTTTACGTCAGGCCTATGTCCTTCCACGCTCAAAGTCTACATGGCGGCCATTGCGGCTTACCACGCCCTGGTGGGGGGTACATCGTTGGGTCGAGACCCCCTGGTTACACGTTTCCTTCGTGGCACTTTAAGGCTGAGGCCTGCAACTCGCACTAGGGTGCCAGCTTGGGATCTTGCTATAGTACTAGAAGGCCTTTCTAGGGCTCCATTTGAGCCCTTAGATTCGGTTTCAGATAAGTTTCTTACCTTTAAGACTATCTTTCTGCTAGCTATTTCGTCCCTTAAGAGAGTTGGAGACCTTCAGGCCCTTTCGGTTTCCCCCACTTGCCTTGAGTTTGCACCGGGGATGGTCAAGGCATTCTTATATCCAAAACAGGGGTACGTCCCTAAGGTGCCGACCTTGACTCCGAGGCCTATTGTGCTGCAGGCTTTCTGTCCTCCTCCTTTTGCATCTGCAGACCAGGAAAGACTGAATCTCTTGTGTCCAGTGCGAGCACTGGACACTTATGTGCATCGGACTTCTTCATTTAGGAAGTCCGACCAATTACTGATTTGCTTCGGATCACCTAAGAAGGGTCTTCCTGCTTCTAAACAGACGGTCAGTAGGTGGATAGTTGAGGCTATTTCACTTGCATACGAGTACTCGGACCAGCCATGTCCTTTGGTGGTCCGAGCTCACTCTACTAGGAGTATGGCGGCTTCTAAAGCCTTACTATATGGGGTTTCTCTTCGGGACGTCTGTGATGCGGCGGGCTGGTCCTCTCCGCTCACATTCGTTAAATTTTACAGTTTAGACCTGGATGCTGCCCCAGGTTCTCAGGTGCTTAGTGCTTAGTTACAACAGACTAACACTCAGGTACTTGGAATTCTGGCGCTTTGGGTATTCTCGTTCCCATGGCGTCGATCGACGCATCGTTGAGTTCCCTTCGTAAGGGAACGTCTCAGGTTACTATTGTAACCATAGTTCCCTGAGAACAGGGAACGAGACGATGCGTCACCCTGCCATACTTCCTGCATCCCTGTGATCGGCTTGCTTCGGCAATTTTCGAAGCTAATGCCGGTTTGCACCGGATGTGCTTTTATCATTTCCTGGTCATGACGTCACCCGCCCGTGACGCTCATTCTTTCCATTGGACTAGTTGACATAGATGCTTCAGACGCAGTCACGCTGGGGGCGTTCCCATGGCGTCGATCGACGCATCGTCTCGTTCCCTGTTCTCAGGGAACTATGGTTACAATAGTAACCTGAGACGTTTTCTTGGTTGTTAATTAATTAACACACCTGTTCTGTTTTCCGTTGATTACTTTGTTCGGGTTTGTTTACGTTTACATTGACTTATATCTCCTGTGGTTTTTCTGAAGTGATCGTTGCGTTTATTAAATACTATTTCCCTGAATCTCCTTGTGCCGCGCGTGTTGGTAAGCCACACCGAATCGTGACAAATATATTTCACATTTTAGAAACTTCACATTTTACAAACTTACATTTTTTATTTTATTTCGAATAACTTGTCACAGTGCACTGCAAATGTGTTTTCTGGAAGTAAATGTTGACTTTTCAAAGACAGGCATGCTGAGAACCTGAAAAAAAGGCGCTCGAGGCAGCACAAAACACACATAGTGCCTCCAAAGAGTGCATCCAACACACTTAAGAACAGTTCCAACAAAAGAGAGCAGAAAGGTGGACATTTACTGACAAAGCAGAATTACATTGTCAAGAGGGACATGCCAGAGACAGAAATACAGTGTGTGAGAGAGAGAGAGTGAGAGTGAGAGTGAGAGAGAGAGAGAGAGAGAGAGAGAGAGAGAGAGAGAGAGAGAGAGAGAGAGAGAGAGAGAGAGAGAGAGAGAGAGAGAGAGAGAGAGAAGGGCATGAGACAGGCAGAGAGAAAGACTGCAAGGGACTTTGGATCTGACAGGTGGTGACGGGCGACCCTTCTGGGGGTGTTGTGTGAGTGTGTCTGAGTGTGTCTGAGTGTGTGTGTGTGTGTGTGTGTGTGTGTGTGTGTGTGGCAGATGGAGTGAAGGGACAGGATGTGTCTTCAGAGCAGAGCTGCCAGCACCGCAGGGAGCAGGACTCAAGATATGTACATGTGGTTGGGCGAGAAAGAGAAAGATGGAAAGTGAGAGAGATTAACATTCATTAAAACAGAATATGTATGGACACTGAAATTAAAATTTATAAGAAAGTGTGCATTAAAAAAGTTACTATAAAGACTATAGAAAAGAACCAAAGGGTAAGCAAAAAAGAACTATAGATTCTTAAAATTAAAGGTAGCAATTCGATTAAGAAATTTCTTTTCAGAGAACCACCTAGAGTATATGCAGACAAACTGTCGAATTTCTGTGCCAGTAGCAGAACCAACCAGTATTCTCAAAAACTCCCTGTAATTGGTCAGTCAAACAGATAGCCACACCCCAAAACGCATGTCATTAGTGTAGCCAGTGTTGCTGCTGTCGGACTGGTCGGGAAAAAAAATTATAGTTATCAGGAAACTCTTTCTTTGTTCCTCAGTTAATGTTTAGTTGGCACATTACCAGCAATGTGTTAAAACTTTAGGTTATGGAGTAAAACAATATAAGAAACGTCTATGGTTACGTATGTAACCCTCGTTCCCTGAGTAGGGAACGGAGACGTTACGTCGGATGACGACGAAATGGGGTTTCGCTTAGAAAGCCTATCAACTTCGAGTATTACAAAACGAGCCAATGGCAAAGAAATGCCATGGGTCTGCGGAATTTGCATGTCGTAACTCCGCCCCACCTCGTGGGTATAAAAGGAGGAAGTCCGGCAACATGCAGATATGTTTCTTCGCTGAGGAGCCAAGACTGAGCTCAGGCGATCCCCGCGGTACAGCGGAAAGTGGCAGGCAGACGTAACGTCTCCGTTCCCTACTCAGGGAACGAGGGTTACATACGTAACCATAGACGTTCCCTTTCGTTGTCACTCCGAGTTACGTCGGATGAAGACGAAATGTGGTTTCCAGTCTAATCACGCCACCTTCTCAGCTGTCTTCCAGTGCCCTGCGTAAATCGAGATCCCTGTCATAGACTGGACGAAGGACTCCATTTAACACAGGAATACCAAGGTACACTGGGAAGCATATCCCAAGCTAGGGGAAGTATGCAATTAATGCCAACCCAGAGGGGGGGGGGGGGGGGGACTTAGAGAATACACATATGACCCGAAGGATGCATATGGGGAACACTGGGGTGTCCAGACGCAGGTGGAATATTTCAACCCCAGGGGTGGCAAGGTGGCTTGCCAAGGGAAAGACACATGCTCAGAGAGGCTTACAGTGGAAATACACATGTGGGGGTCGCTCAGGGGAGGGACCATGCACACGGGAGGCACCTAGCCGACGCGCAGGCATAGACACTGGCGCCGACGTCAGGAGTGCTGGAGGAGCTCAGGGCTTTGGGGGAAGCTCACCTGAGGAGAATATCGCACGTATCCAGTCCGTGGAGTGGAATGGCGAGCAAGCGAAGACACCTGAGCGGGTCCGGTACTAGCTAGTTTAAGCGAGTACATGAGAGGACACTGGCTCCACTCTGAGATTAAAGAATCTGGCGAATGTGTTAGGTGTCGCCCAGCCTGCAGCTCTGCAGATGTCTGTTAGCGAGGCGCCATGCGCTAGAGCCCAAGAGGATGCCACACTCCGGGTGGAGTGGGCCGTCACACCAAGGGGGCACGGTCGACCTTGCTGCTGGTATGCCAAAGCAATGGCGTCCACTATCCAGTGAGACAACCTTTGCTTTCCCTTCAGCTTCCCACCATAACAGACAAAGAGCTGGTCTGAGGTACTGAAACACTGCGTCCTGTCTACATAGGCGCGGAGAGCGCGTACTGGACAGAGCAGTGCCAAGGCTGGGTCTGCCTCCTCCGGGGGCAGCGCTTGCAGGTTCACCACCTGGTCCCGAAAGGGAGTGGTAGGAACCTTGGGCACATATCCGGGCCGGGGTCTCAGGATCACGTGAGAGAAAGCCGGCCCGAATTCCAGGCACGCTTCGTCAACGGAGAATGCGAGCAGGTCCCCTACCCTCTTGATGGAGGCCAGTGCAACCAGGAGCGCTGTCATCATAGACAGAAACTTAAGCTCAACTGATTGCAGAGGCTCAAGGGGAGCACTCTGCAGGGCAGTTAGAACCACTGAGAGGTCCCAAGAGGAAACGAGAGGAGGCGAGGTGGATTTAGTCTCCTCGCTCCTCTCAGGAACCTGATGACCAGGTCGTGCTTCCCCACCGACTTACCTTCGATGAGGTCATGGTGTGCAGCAATGGCGGCAACATAGACCTTCGGGGTGGAGGGAGACGGCCTTCGCTCCAACCCCTGTTGAAGGACGGAAAGCACAACGCTGATCGAGCATCTCCGGGGGTCTTCTCGGTGAGAAGAGCACCAGCTGACGAAGAGGTTCCACTTCAGCGCATAGACGTGTCTCGTGGACGACGCTCTAGCGGAAGTGATGGTAGCCACCACCTCTGGTGGTAGGGTACTCAACCTGCCTCGTCCCATCCAGGAGCCACACGTGGAGGTTCCAAAGATCGGGACGAGGGTGCCATAGGGTGCCCCGTCCCTGAGAAAGAAGATTCTTCCTCAGAGGGATCGGCCAGGGAGGTGCTGTCGCGAGGAGTAGTAGTTCGGAGAACCAGGTCCGGTTGGGCCAGTAAGGCGCAACCAGAATGACCTGCTCCTCGTCCTCCCTGACCTTGCACAAGGTCTGCGCAAGAAGGCTCACTGGGGGATCGCATACTTGCGGCCCTGCGGCCAGCTGTGCGCCAGAGCATCCGTGCCGAGAGTGCCCTCGGTCAGGGAATAAAACTGGGCGCAATGGGTCGAGTCGTGAGAGGCAAACAGCTCTATCTGTGCGTCCCAGAACTGGTCCCAAATCAGCTGAACCGACTGGGGATGGAGTCGCCATTCTCCAGGGAGGGGCTGAAGCCGTGAGAGCTCGTAGGCTGCACAGTTCAGCGCTCCGGGAATTAAATGGCTCGAAGCGACCTCAGATGCTTCTGACTCCATAGGAGGAGGTGGCGAGCGAGTTGTGACATACGGCGGGAGCGTAGACCACCTTGATGTACACTACAGTAGCGGTATTGTCTGATCGGACTAGTACGTGTTGACCCCTGAGCAACGCCGGGAAGCGGTGCAGGGCAAGGCGTACTGCCAACAACTCGAGGCAATTGACATGCCATAGCCACTGGGGTCCTGTCGAGGAGCCCGCAGCAGCATGTCCATTGCCCATGGCGCCTCAGCCCGTGGAAGAGGCATCTGTTGAGACAACAACATGCCGGGAAGCTCGTTCCAGGGGCACACCCGCCCTGAGAAAACTGAGGTTCGACCACGGGGTTAAGGACTGACGGCAAGTCGGAGTAACTGGTACTCGGAGCGTGCCTTGTTGCCATGCCCACCTCGGGACTCGGTCGCGAAGCCAAAGCTGAAGCGGTGTCATATGAAGCAATCTGAGCGGCGTCACCGCGGCTGCAGATGCCATATGCCCCAGGAGCCTCTGAAAAATTTTCAGTGGAACCGCACTCTTGCCCTAAAATTGTCTCAGGCAAGTCAACAGTGACTGCGCGCGCTCGCTCGTAAGCTGCGCCTTTTACATGGCGACCGAGTCGATGTCCATACCACGAAGAGAGATCCTCTGCACGGGGCAAAGTTGTTCTTCTCCTAGTTGACCCACAGGCCCAGACGAGCTAGGTGCCGGAGCACTAGGTCCCTGTGTTCGCAAACCTGGTCTCGAGAGTGAGCTAGAACCAGCCAGTCATCGAGATAGTTCAGGACGCAAACCCCGTGTTCCTGGTAGGGGAAGAAGGGCTGCCTCGACGACCTTCGTGAAGACGTGAGGAGACAGGGCTAACCCAACTGGGACGGGGTCAATCGCTGCAAACCAATCCTGGGGCCGCATACATTCGAAAATGTGTTTGGCAATGAGCATCTGAACGGTGGCCTGTGAAGGGAGCGATTAAGAACGCGCAAGTTCAGGATTGGCCGTAACCCACCGGTTTTCTTGGGGACAATGAAGTAATGGCTGTAGAAGCCGCCTTGCCACCGATCAAAGTGGAGCGGCCTCCCCTGAAGCGGGGAGGAGACCGTGCGAACTGAATCGCATAGCTGAGCCTGACGGTCCGCGCGACCCAGTGGGATAGACGGGGAAGCTCTAACCAGGCTCCCAGGAACTGAACCAGCGGGGTCATGCGAACCACAGGCGTCCCCCCGGAGGGGCAGCGAAGCGGAGTAACTGGCCCAGACGTGGACGGCATAGCGGCCCGGTGTGGGGGCACAGTTAGCAACCGCGCCCTGGCAGAGGGGGCCAGGGGAGGACCAGGCTGGTCGTCCCGCGGGGGCCTGCTCTGCCAGGGGTCTGGCGACAGAGGGGGACAGGGGTGAAGCGGTCCGTGGACGGCACACCGTGTCAACCACCTCTGGGACAGAGGGGGACGAGGAGAGCACGGCTAGTGGGAGGCGCTCTGTGTCGTCCGAGAACTCTGTGTGCTCAGAGACGGGAGAGTCAGTTCTTTGGAGAATAAGGATCCTTCCCCGGCCCTCCACCGGGGAAAGGAGAGGTCCTGCTACCAACTCCTGGAAAGAACTGAGTCCCATCTCTGAGGAGCCCGTCTCAAGAGCGCCGCATAACCCCGCGTGTAGCAGAGGACGGGGCTGGAGAGGGCTGAGGCGTCCGACCGCGGCCTCCAGAGCCGGCCTGGGTGAACGGGCGGGGTGGGAGCCGCGGGGGGGCGCCCTCGGCGGTGGGCAGACCGAGGGACCTGAGCGGACGGCGGGGCCGTCGGGACAGAGTCAACCTCAGCCTTCTCCATCCCCGAGGAGCCCGTCTCAGGAGCGCCGCTTAACCCGGCGTGTAGCGGGGGGCGGTGCTGGAGAGGGCTGTGGCGTCCGCCCGCGGGAGGGCGCCTTCGGCGGTGGGCAGACTGAGGGATCCGAGCGGACGGCGGGGCCGTCGGGACAGAATCAACGTCAGTCTGCTCATGGGCGGCTGAGAGCTGTTAGGCAAGCCCTCAACCGCACCGCCAAAGAGGCCGACCTGGGATATGGGAATGTCGGACAGATGGGTCCGCGCAACATCCAGCACATCATACAGGTTCAGCCACAGAATGGTGAGCATCACCTGACCCAGGGAGCGTACGGCCACTTTCGTCGCTCGGAGAGCAAGGTTAGTGGCGGCGCGCAGCTCAGTGAAGAGCCCTGGGTCAGTCCCGCCCTCGCGCAGGTCCATGAGCATCTGGGTCAGGTAGACCAGCAGAATGACCATGGCATGCAGTGAGGCGGCTGCCAGTCCCGTGGCGCTATAGGATCTCGCCACAAGCGTAGACGAGAAACTACAGGCCACGGACGGGTGCTTAGGATTGCGCCGAGAAGAAGCACTCTGAGGACACACAGCATCGCAACAGAGCAATCAGCCGGGGGGACCCCAGTGTACCCATGGGCAGCGGCCCCAACGAGGGGAGGAAAGGCGGATGAGATCAGCGAGCGGTCCCTCCTAGGACTTCGGGATCTCATCATGCACGTCCGGGAAGAAAGGTATTGGGGTTTGCCGTGGCCGAGGGTCGGCGGCCTTACCCAAAAACCAATCGTCCCGGGAAAGCATGGCCGTCATCTCCGGATCAGACTCAGGCACAGCCGTATGCACCAGAAGGTGGCAGCTGTGACGAGTCGTCACTTCCAGGAAAATCAAACCCACCTAGTGAAGCTGCTACAAACATAATATCATCCTCTGAGCTTAAAAAGAAACACACGGGCCACCAGAGGGTAGACCCGTGGGAATCACCTGTTCACTAGCGGGCACCGTCATTGAAGAGGGGGGCTGGGGTCGCGGACACATAGTCGGCGCCTTGTTCCAGACCGTAACCCTCAGGTCACCCTGGCCATCAGCCGAAGATCGGGGGGTGGATGAGGGGACTCTCACTCATGTGAGTTCACCGAGTCTCGACCTTAATGACGCGATGGTCATGTTCCCACGGAGAAAACATGAGTCATCCATGAGCGCTGCTCTAGCATGATCAAGCCCAAACATACTAGACAACGCTCGTGCCCAACAGAGTCCGATACCAAGCTGCCGCACCATTCATTTTTTTTAAATGCACGGGCGAGCCGTCTTTAAAAAGACGTGCCGCGTGCGAGCTCTTTTAGTGAGAGAAAACTCAAGTGTTGAAGCACCCGGGGAGACACGCACCGACTGACAGACCACTGCAACAGATCAGCAGGAAGCACGCGCTCACCGTAGATCGCCGTCACACCAACACTCGAGGTACTCGTTTGTGAAGCTGACAATTCAGAGATGGCTTGTGGAGAGAAGAATACATTTGGCTCCGAAGCGAAAACATGTCTGCATGTTGCCGGACTTCCTCCTTTTATACCCACGAGGTGGGGCGGAGTTACGTCATGCAAATTCCGCAGACCCATGGCATTTCTTTGCCATGGGCTCGTTTTGTAATACTCGAAGTTGATAGGCTTTCTAAGCGAAACCCCATTTCGTCGTCATCCGACGTAACTCGGAGTGACAACGAAAGGGAACAGTCTTGTTGTCTGATCTCCTGATCTTTTCTTTAGAAGTTTGAATCTCTTTGATTTTCTGTAAAAAAAAAAAAAAGGTTCAAACTAAAGTTTTTACTCTGTTTTTTAAATCATTATTTTGCAATTCCTAAAATATTCATTCCTATAATTTAGCTTATTTTGTGTACTCGCCCAAGCTAAATTATACTCGAATTTTGCACACTGTTGAGGGTTACTTTTTGGACTCACTAACGTTTTGCTTTATTTCAAAACAATAATTTAGTAAATTCAACCCTATAGAGTTAAAATCATTATTGATAAGAAGAGAGAATTTAATTGAACTTGCTGCAAAGAACCATTGAATAACCTGTATTTTTTGACACTCTACTTTACAGTGCATGAAGACAGGAAGTCTAAATTGAACAAACACATTACTGAACACTTTTGAGACTAATGAGATTTATTTAATATCTTGTTACATAGAATCTAGTTAATATCTCTTTAATATCACATATATTAATATATATTTTAATGTAACTATAATTGTTTCTGTACCACAATGAGATCTATTGAGAGTAAATAACATTTTGCCGAAAGGGATAGTTCACCCAAAAACCTAAAAGTCCCAGGGCCCAATTGACTTCCATAGTATTGATAAGAGCAGAAGGCTCACAGTACAACTTTCCACTGGAAAGACACTTCCTTAAATACAGGCTAATGCACACAGATCAGAAAACCATTAATTGACAAAACGGCTACAATATGAGAGCGTGCTCTCCGTATCTCCACATTAAATATAGATCAGTGGAGCATGACTTCAGAACAATAACACTAATAAAAGACAGTTATTACAGCCATTTACTTGAGCACGCTGAGACAATGAATTACAAAGTATTCTCTTTTTATTGTTTTTTTCTCTCTCAAAAGAACAAATTAGAAGAACAGATGAAGGGTTAATATAAGAAGATAAAAGCAAAAAAGAAACAAATGAACAGAGATAAAGAGATAAAACAAGAGACACTAACTTCAACCAAGAGCCACCAGGAAATCCACCTGACAGTTGCCATAGCAACATAGGTGAAGATGGGCCAGACGCCAGGCCCGTGGAGCGTCTCTTAATTGGAAGGCTTTTAGCCTTGGCTCTCTAACATACAAACACACACATCGTCTGTATCCCGCACATTCTCCTATAACCTCACACACATTCACATATGCTGCTTTAGTGTTAAGATGAGCAATAATATCAAAATGAGGTTAAATGAACTGGACAAAGAGAAATGCATGAACAAGTGGATGATTAGACGATCTAAATATACTTCATGGACATTTTTTTTTTTTTTTTTTGCTTGATGTGAAAATCTAATTGCTATTAAATAATCTGTTCACAGAAAAGTAAAATTCTGTCATAATTTACTCAATTTCACGTCATTTCATTTCAAACTTTTATGACTTCCATAAAAAATAAAACAAACAAACAAAAAGATATTTTGAGGAATGTTTACACTGGACTTTTCTAAATAGAATATAGAACATGAGTCATTTGAACTACTTTTAAGATGTTTTTAGTCTTTTTTAGGATAAATTAGACCACAAAAATCACATTTCATTGTATTGCAGCTTGGACAGTCTTACAAAATTGTATTTTTGTAAAATGGAAGATACAGGTATGGAGGTTTGAAATGACACGAATTTGAATAAATGAGGACAGATATTTCATTTTTGGCATAACTGTCCCCTTAAACTTGTGATTTGTGGATTAACTGCTCAGTTTAACCATCATAGAGTGAAGGTTTATCAATTGAAAGTGTTTGGTCTTGCCAATTTACACATTCAAATGATTTTAAATGCGGAAGAAGAGGCAAAAATCAGGACTCACATGCTATTATCTGTGCACACAGTCTTACACACCTGAAGTACGAGCACACAGAGAGAGTGTGTGTGAGAGAGAGAGAGAGAGAGAGAGAGAGAGAGAGAGGGGGGGGGGGGGGCGCCTTTCAGACAGCGCTCGAACATCAAAATTGATTACTCTTTCGCGTTTACTTACACTTGAACGGACACATACACAAAATTATTTCAAAATACCCATCTTGGCAAGTATTTTCTCAGTTATGTCATAAGTGAACAGTTGTGAAAGAAACTGGACGTGTGTCAGTATATTCAGTCTGTGCATTCGGTCTTAAAGTGACAGCAGCCTAAATTTCCTGCTGTTGTCTATCATTGATGTTAATAAAATAAAAATAAACACATCTACCACGTTCGAGAGAAAATAAGATAGTGAGGAGGGCAGTCAGGAGGAAAGCGATGACTACAGCTTTAGACCCCCGCTTCCAAACAAACTCTGGTGCGGTTCAACAGAAATATGAACGCAAAGCAGACCAAAGACATGTAAACGAACCAAAAACAGGACGTGATGTCCCAAGGTGCCACCCTACAAAGGACAGAATGCTCAAGCATACCTGGTTTCTCTTGTCATAGTCACGATGTTGCCCATCACAGTTCGGTACAGGCATAAAAACCACGTCTCCTAGCAGCAGATTAGATATCGTAGACAGATTACCCTTAATAGTAGCTACTTAGTTGGTGAAAGAACCCCTGGGAGCATGCAAATTCAAATCCGCCATTTTTGTTCTTAGGCACTCTGCTTTTGATCCAGTCACCTAAGCTGTAAATGCCATGTGACTAATCTCTCATCAACAGAGACAAAATTACATTCTGACAGCGCTGATTGGCTAACGTGAGAATGATTTGTTCGCTTAAAAGATTCGTTCAAATACTGAGTTGTTCATGACATCACAAAGGCACACAAATGCCTAATCCCAGCAGTGCATCTGCACATCTCCGTGGGCACAAAAGGTAAACCGTAGACCTCTGAAACAGGCTCAGCAAAGAGAAACAGCTCTATGGGAGGTGCTGATTGCAATGTTGTGTGAACGTTATCCGCTCTGTGTGAGTCTATTACTGATATATTGATAGAACTTTGCCATCCCAGTGGGGAATTTATAGGACAATGTTGGGGAAATGTTATCTGTGAAGTGGAGAGTTTAGCATGCCATTGAGGCAGAAACATGCAGGTCTCAAAAAAGAGGAAAGGATGGCAGAAGGTGAAAACTGTTTCGGAAGGAAAACAGATAAGAATTGGGTAAGTATATACAGACAAGCTCCAAAGACTGTTCTCTTAATACCTTACTAGTGGACTACTGAGATTGTGAGGGCAATGCAAGACTGGCTAGGGCAAGTGAGAGAAGTTCTAGGACAATTATCCAGAGATAAATATTATCAATTTACATACATTCTCGGGTACCTCCTTTTTCAAAACATTATGCAATTTTTTATATTTGACACACATCATAAAGAAAATACACATTAATATAAACAGAAATACTGTCATCATTAGCTGGGTTTCATCTAAACGTGAAGTCAATCTTTTCAAAGTTCGCAAAAAAAAGAAAGAAAAAAAAAAGTGAATTAGGAGTGTTTCCATGAAGTTGTTCAAGCGGATGACCGTGATATTGGGAAGCTAGTAACCAACAGCAGAAACAACAGATTAGTCTTGTGGGTTTAATGTTACACGACATAATTTATTCAGCAAAGGCATTTCCATCTCCCATTATTCACATTAACTCTTTTTCGCACAAGTCAAAAAGCACCTCAAGCGAGCGTAAAAACTTTTTTGCAGATTTTTTTTCGAAATTTGTCATTTCCATTACTAGTTTCTGATGCGATACTTCAAAATGTGAATAAAACCAGAGTGATGTGACTATTGAAGATCCAGGTCAAATTGAATGTGGCGAGCTGAAGTTTCACCGATATGAAGTCACTTAGTTTCAAAAGGTCATCTGGTGACCTTCGTTTTATAAAAAAATAAGTTTTACAAGATTCAGTTAAAACATTGGTACCCTAACATGCAATTTGATTTCAGTCTGACTAAAATAATAATTTGTCTTTTCAAAATGCCATATAAACCACCTTCTGACTGAAATCATGCCAGCCCGATTTTTGCGAGATCGATTTAGCGACGTAGAAGTTTGTATTTCAGCTTCGGCCAGCATGTACTATATACATTAATTGAACTACAATTGGTCTTAGCATTTTTGCGAACACCAACTAACAGATATGGCATGAGATGTGTATTTAATCCTTCAAATATCCCATTATGCATTGTGGCAATCTAACAAAAGTTTCTTGCAACAAAGTTAACCATCTAGATGTCAATGTGTCCACTGGAGGAGATATCAACATTTTCTGCTAGTCTGGCCTCTACCAGAACTGGTCAGGACAAGCAAAATATGTTGATTATATTGTGAAGCTATCTGGCCTAATTGTATATGGCTAAATGGACATTACGGGTAATGAACCAGATATAATTGTAGAATAGTATATTGTAAGATGTTAGATTCCACGCAAACCCATGCTGACAATTTGGCCTGCAGAGTTCTAGTTAAAGAGCCTTGGTGGTTTCACCTCACCAATCACAGAAAAGATCTCAACTCTCTGACATGTTGGCTCGCTTGACATCTCTACTCATTAACTAAATCTGAACCTTCCACCTAGGTATGACCCCCCCCCCCCCCCCCCCCACACACACACACACTCAATTTCTCTATCTATTTTGGTAGAAGGCTACGCAATAGTCTAGAGATGATCTGCTTACGAACAGAATCCGACTCGCAACTTTAGATTCAATGAGTATATATTCAGTGACAGTGACAACCTCTCATGGGCACCGAAACTCTCCTTATTAACTTTCCTAAAGTGAGAGCTGGTCTCCAAACCCCCATCCTCTCCAATTTCTACAGGTGTGTCAGAGAGTTTCTAGAATTGCTCCATTACTGTCTGTACAAGAACAGTCTTCCCCTCAGATAGAAAAGGCCTGAAGCAGTTCATCTGTGGGGTCTGTCCTCGAACTGTCATGGATGTCTACTCTGAGAAGAAGCCCTGAGTGTACTAAGGAACAAACTGATGCCATTGTGTAACTTGGGAATAAAATTTCAGAATTAGCAAAGGATAATAGAAATGCAATAGGCAAAACTCATAAAAGAGAGTCAGTCTTATATTAGTCAACAGATTAAGTACAGAATGAGGCTTTATTTTGCTTAGTGTGTCAAAGTTATTTAGTTTTGCATTTAGCATTGGCTTTCCGTGCTCAAAAAATTGGTCACGACCACCAGTTGGCATAGACCAATCACTAGACTTTTAGTTACTGAGAAAGATTAGTGGTTTTATTTTTCAGAGTAATAGTAACTGGCACAGTGTACAGAACAATTTGACACAAAAAAGAGAGGTGAGGTCAGTTTGTACTAAAAATAAAATATAAAGGAGCAAAAGAGGTTGATGCAGAAGGGCAGAAATTTACTGTGATTTCTCATGGGAGATAACATTTTGTAGAAAACTAGAACGCAGCAGTGAGATGGCATTTGAGCAGAGCTCTGAGAATTATGGTCAGGTGGTCAGAGAGTAAATGGATGGACAGAGACGTTTCATGGTGAGATGTCAAACCAAAGGCTTATACGGGAAAGATTGCTTTTATTTTTTCATTTTTGTGAATCTTACAACCTAAGGCTGGTTGATTGTAAAAATATAATTTTGCACTTGCAAACACTAAATTATACTGTATTCTGATTTAGCAAGTCGGTACCAATAATAAAAACATTAATTATGGTATGTCCAATATTGTAACAATATTGTAGAATTATTAGGTTATTCTAATATTATTTAATCATTATTTATGGCACAAGTGCATGGGAGGGACACTTATGAATCGGCGTGACACTGGTGAGAGAGTGGAGCAAAGCATATGTAAGTGGGAGGAGCACATAATAATTAGTGGACATTGGTGATAGTGGAGTAAAACTTAAGGTGTGTAATGTCTGGGTAGGTATAGGCTACATTTGATGAGGAACAAACTTCGCAACCGTTAAAGAAATATGTTCTATAGCAGGGGTGTCCAATCATGTTCCTAGGGGGCTAATGTCCTGCAGAGTTTAGTTCTAACCTGCTCCAACACACTCGTCTGGAAGCTTCTACTGATGCTAAAGACCTTGATTAACTTGTTCAGGTGAGTTTAATTAGAATTGTAGCTGAACTGCAGGTAAGTAGTCCTTCAGGAGCAGAACTGGACAGACCTTGTCTATAGAGAATGAATGTGTGAAGTGTGAATGAAATTCAGAAGTACTACATCCTTTTCATTGATGTGTGACTTACGGCTGCAAATGCGTACGGTGCTTAATTGGCATTCACAACCCTTCTCGGTGGAAGAAGTAGGTCATCAGGGAACTTTTCACCTACCGTTTTATGAATACTAGGAATTTTGACATTCAACTCATTTCACATACTGCTTTTCACTTTCTATATATTAGGGAAGTAGGCATATTTGGGTATAGATATACAGTGGTAAAAGCACTGATGAATGGGCAGGGCACTGATGAAAGAGTGAAGCACAGCAGTGATGAGGGGGAGGAATGCTGGATAATGGGCAGGGCTTTAAAAAGCATAAATGACAGGGTGGAGCACTGATATGTGGGCGGTAACTGGGTTGGGTAATTGAGAGTGGGTGGAGCATCAATTAGTAGATAAGATTATCAATTGCAGTTGGGGCAATTGTCAAATAATTGTCGTCATAAATCATGAAGCCATTTTTGAGCTTGAATGAATGAATGAATGTATGAATGAATGAACCAAACAATCAATCAATCAATCAATCAATCAATCAATCAATTATTTTAGTAATTGTAGTTTAGTAATGCAGTGTTTAATTTAATAATTCAATTACCTAATTAATGTTAATGCAGTTTAATAATTATGAGTCTGAAGTCCATAACTGTATGCACACAAACCCAGACCCAAGCCAAGAAAGCCTGAATGAACAATAAGAGGAGGACGCAAGAGCGTTGATTTCATTTTTTTGGAACAGACTGGCATATCGAACAACGTGAGAGCTGTCGAATAGAATCTGTCAAAAACAAGCAGGCACAAGCCAATTCATTTTTTTTTTTCAAGACAAGAGTCACATGGAGGAATTGGCAGGAACAGAAGGAATTAAAATCAAACCACACAAACTTCATTTTAAATCTTCAGTAGAAAAAAAAAGCAATAATTCCATGAAACATGAAATGATACGCAACCATTAAAATACAGTATATGAGCCATGAGCTGACACTGACCCACACAGAGACATACAGGAAAATCTATCATGCTATCAGTAGCCCTGACGGAGTTCTTTTTGTATGTGTGTGTGCTGGCATGTTTGTGTGTGTAATCTGACTGATTTGATAAGAGTCAGACAGACCTACCGGAGACCTCAGCCACCAGGTCAATGTTATCAGGCATCTCAGCGGACAGCCAGCAGAAAATAAGGCCTATCTGAGACACACTCACACGCTCACACACACACACACATATACGTAGGATCAATTCTTATCGACAAACACAGTAATTACATTTCATTAGCATTAGCTACTAATCCAAGAGTTCCTGAGAGGACCTGAATGAAACAAGGAGAAAGAACGATAGTGAGAAAAAAAAGTGGCACGAAACAAAGAAAACAGAAAAGGGATTGAGGAAAGATAGTACAACAGGAAACAGAAAGTTTAAAAAGGCAGAAGATATCTGTTGATACTCAGACTGCAGATTAAGTGAAATCCATTGCTAAAGGGAAAGGTCACAAAAAAAATAAATAAATAAAAGTTATGTCATAATTTATTCAGCCTCATACCATTCCAAACCCATTTTCACATTTTTCTGTGAAGCAAAAAATTAAGAAAAACACTGGGTCTTATTCAATAACCGTGTGTATAAATAAATTAGTGTGTGAAATCTGCAAACAAGCGTTTTCATGAAAAAATGAAATGATTTATCAAAAACTTCCTAAACTAACCTCATGCACACTGTCGCTCATTTAGAATACTCCAAATTAATTAACATTAGAGCAAGGTTAAGTACAAATTCATGTGCGTATGTACGTGTTGTGAATTAAGCGGAATTATTTTTGAGAATTTCTCCTGTGCATATAAATACAAATAAGCTATGCAATTATAAGTGAATGAACTCACTATTTGTGAAAAAATAATGACTATGCAATTAACCTTATAATATTTGTAATGTATGTATCCTACTGTTAGGTCTCTGTAATTTGTGGATGATATTAGTAAATGAATACTAAATGTACATTTGAAGCCTATTGTAAACCTATTATTATTAGGGGTTCAAGCGCGTATAACTGAAACTCTATTGTAATTGCTAGGATATTCAAAGATCAACATTTTGACCTAAAAGTGATAGGGCAGACCAAACAGAAAGTTGTAGAAACTGAGGGATGGTAGTACACACCCTGCCTACAACATCACAGAGGCTCACTCCTATCATCGGACTGAGGGTGGTGCTACAACGATTAAAAGTACGAAATCGCTCATAACTCCTAAACCTTTAGTCGCAGACTAATAGAAGTGGAAAGTGGAAAGTGTCTTATATTAATGGAATCCTTGGCTCAAGATGAACAAAACGAACGTATAGGATTCGATCACCGAGTTTCTAGTTCTCTAGTCCTAGTTAAAAAAAAAAAAAAAATCTGATTAGAACCAGACCAGAGCAGAAAGATTCCCTGGAATCTGACTGTCAATAATTCTGAACAAGTTTGCCTCTAAAACAACCGGTGTCAATCAAATTGTGTTATATATTGGAGATTATTTGAAAAACGGATACTTTTGTAAACTGGTTCAAGGTTTTCCGTTCAACCTCGATAAAACCACTGCAGGAAAATTCTCTGGACTCTCCAAGTCAATAATTAAATATATATATATATATATATATATATATATATATATATATATATATATATATATATATATATATATATATATACCCAATATAAGTACCGAAAAGACTATCAGTCCAAAATGAAAGACTCAGAACTTCACGAAAATTGGTGAGCACACGTAACATATTATTCTAAAGAAGCATGCATTTTTTTATGGAGATCGGGCCATAGGTGGCACTATAACTGTTAAAAAACATATATTTCCTTAGTAAATTGCCAGTATTGGCTGTAAATGGTCTCTTCTATAGTATATGTGAATACAGGCTTGCTAAATAAAACAATACCTTTTTACGCATGTGCTTAAAAGCCCCAAAGTGCTTGAATCCCAATAACTGCTGATTTCAGCTATATTTATTATTATTATTATTATTATTTATAACCACAAAAACCTTTAATTTAACCCATCAGTGTGAAACCCATTAGAGCTGTCAAGATGAATCATTAACAGTTTAACATTTACAGCCCTATTTTACTACATCATGACCAATACTTGTGTCACAGATCGACTTAGGGTGAGATGGAAGATGAACTGAAAAGCAGGGTTTATAGTGGTGTTAATGAGTGGTGCAGTCCAGGTGTGCATGATCATATTCTGTGGGTGATCAGTGAAAATGTAGTCCCTTGGGTGTGTGAACAGAGTCATGGAGATGTCCAGAGTAACAATAGTGAGGATGAGCAGGGTGAATCCGTGTCAACAAGACCAGCTTGTGATGAACATAACAACTAATGAAAGCAGTTTAATTGCTGTTAAAAAACACATAATTGCTCATTTGCATAAATACGTTTTGTCAATTTTGTTATGTCACCGGACACACCCGCATTATGTTGCTAATGGTGGCATGTTGCTAGAGCCAACTTGTTGAAAAATAATGACTTCAAAGACACTGGACATTTACACTAACAGCGACTTGCAGCGACATTTAAACTGTCGCGGTACGGTACGATACGACACAATACCAGTTGCTTCCAGTGTAGACACTCTAGCATAAGTGTGTGCATTTACACATAACACAAATGTCTGTCAGCTGCTGACAGCAAACTACACTCACCTCTGTCTATTTCACACTGAAACAACCATCCTTCACACACATCCTAATATTTCAAATGCAATAGCACAGATCTCTCTCTCTCACACATTTCGAAAGCATTTCGATTCACATTCGGACCAACAAATATACTCTGATGTCTGTTCCACTTTCTTCCTTACTTTATTTCTCTGCTCTTCCGTTCCGTCTCTGCACACTTGTCCCCTGAAGGAGGGCATCAGAATGTTAATGAATTTTAAATGACTAATAGAGCGGACAGAGAAACCTTTATTCATTAAAGGCACACCAAGCACTCAATGACTATTTTTAAAGCCAGTCATCATCTATGACTTCAAGCTAACTCAATTTATTTTTCATTCCTCTCATAATATTTGTAAATTTCTTTTAACTAAAGGCAGAATATATTTTAAATGATCATTTTATGTGTTTTATAACCCAATTACTTGAGAACCAAAGCAAACTTTTGTGTGTTAGTGTGTGTTTGTGTGTGTCAGGCAAGAAGCATATGCAGATGATAATGTGCATGCCAATGTATTAAAAGTAAAAATGCATGAATTATTTTAGCTGTAACAAACCCCAGTTCTCAAGGGGGAGATAAAGGTACCTTCAAATGACTTTAAACCGGATGTTTTATTATTCAGGTAGCTAGCTATAAACATGTTTAGCTAACTTGCTTAGCATGATTCTCTCCAAACTGTTGCTCCACTATGACAATAATTAAATTGAAAGTATAAGCTGAACATGAAAGAAGAGGGTATATGGTAATTTTCATTAAAGCACCCATATTGACTGATTGGCTTTATCACTGTCTCCTCTTCACCAATAAGCTGGTGTGTGGTGGGCGTTATGGCGCAATATGGCTGCAGTCGCATCATCCAGGTGGATGCTGCACATGGTGGTTGAGAAGATTCCCGCTTCTATGTAAAGTGCTTTGAGTACCCAGAAAAGCGTTATATAAATGTAACAAATTATTATTATTATTATAAAGAACGTCTTGGTTACGCATGTAACCCTCGTTCCCTGAAGGAGGGAACGGAGACGTAGTCGACTGATTGGGATCACGCTTAGGGAGCCTGTCATCTTCGAGTTCTGTTAAAACGAGTCAATGCACATTGGTATGCGAGACTAAATATCGTCGTCAACGAACCTTTATCACGTGACGAAAACGAGACGAGACGCAACGTAAATGTTGGTCATGTGACGATGACTATAATTAAATGTATAATGCAATATTGTTGACGAATAAAAACGAGACTAATTGTGGTTTACAAAATAAAAACTATGCTAAAATGTTTCTTCATTTTCGTTGACTAAAACGAGAGGAGACGAAATGTTATTTAACGTTATTTCGTCTCGTTTACTTGCGTTATTATTATTATTATGCAGCATTTCTGTTTCCTTGGTCACTTCAGGGGCTGCATCAGATCGCACTGCGCAGACGCAGGTGACTTCACATCCTCAAGCCCCACTCGCGGCATTATTTAGATAGAAGATGCAGCTGCGTGAGTTACGCCTGTTTCACACATACTCCGTGTCTAGTGCGTATGTGGTGCGTGTAGCGGTGTGTATGCAGGAGCAGCACGCACTATTGTGCTTCCACATGTGCTGCGTTTGCAGTGCACAACTGATCTACGGCTGTACCACAATCACAATATTTATTCTCTATTTTTTATTTCAAATCAATATTTTTAGCCTACATCCATTATGTCGTGTTGTTGAGGTACTGTGTAGATCTCTGCTCTGCTGTTATGCACGCACGCTCCTGGAGCGCATTGCCGGACTGTATCTGCGTGCGGTGTGAGCGCTCTTACCTATTAACATGGGTGCGGGGAAAAATACGCACCACATACGCACTGCAAACATGTGTGAAACAGGCGTAAGCATAAACGACAACAAACAAAGTTAAGCCTGACACAGAGAAAGGGATTCGTCTTTGGGAGAAAAAGAAATGATATTTGGAAAAACTTTCATTTCATGTGTGTAGGCTACTTCTAACATGTTTGGTTGGTAAAATAAATATGTTGTAAATTCAAATCAGAGCGTCTTCTGTGTCTGGAATGGATGTATTCTTGAGTCTATAAGGGAACAATAATATAATAAGATAACTATAATAAGATAATATTGTTTGAAATGGGTTTGGCTAAAATAAAATTTTGGTTTCGTCTATACTACTAGGTAGGCTACTTATACTATATTGACTGGGTTAAATAGAATTGCATTACTAAAAAGAGACTAAAATACAATTTTCATTGACTAAAACTAGACTATGTCTTTCGTCGACTAAAACTAGACTAAAATGCCATCAGTTTTCGTCGACTAAAACCAGACTAGACTAAAAAGAGTATGAACGTGACTAAAACTAATAAAAACTAAAATGACAGCTTGACACAAAGACTAGACTAAAACTAAAATTAAAACAGGCCGCCAAAAACAACACTACTTGCAGGCTTACCACCTGGTCCCGTAGGAGAGGTAGGAACCTTGGGCACATATCCAGGCCGGGGTCTCAGATTTCATGAGAGTTAGCCGGCCCGAATTCCAGGCACGATACGTTGACCAAAAATGCGTGCAAGCCCCTAGCCTCTAGATAGAGGCCAAGCAAGTAGGAGAACTGTTTCTCTAAAACAGAATTTTTAACTCACTGCACCAGAGATAAGTCCCAAGAGGGTAATAAGGGGGCGCAAGGCAGATTCAGACTCCTTGCTCCCCTCAGGAACCTGACGATCAAGTCGTGTTTCCCACGGATTTGTATCCACTGCATCACGATGTGCGTCAATACAGAGGCAACAACATTTTGAGGTGGAGGAGACAGCCCTCACTTCAACCCATTAGCAGGAAAGAAGCACTGAAGTGATCGAACACCTTCGGGATCTCCTCACGGAGAGAAGATTCATTTCAACGAATAGGTTCCACTTCTAAGGGGGAGCATGCCTCATTTTGAGAGGATGCTCTCACAGAAGTGATGGTCTCTACGGCATACAAATGATTGTGGTAGGAACCAGAACCTCCGCGTGCCGTTCTTTTAGAACCAGACCTGGAATTCTCCAAGGTCTAAACGCGGGTGCCATCATGCCCCATCCCTGAAAATGTACTCAGAGGAAGGAGTCAGGAAGGGCTGTCGAGAGAAGAGGTCTGGTTGGGCCAATAAGGGGCAACTAGCAAGACCTGCTGCAACTCCTCCCTGACTTCAGCATAGCTGTGTGCAAGAAGGCTCACTGGGGAATGCATTTCTGCTGGGGCCCCGGGGCCAGAGTTTTTTCTGTGTCGAGGGATGTCCACTCAGTCAGGAGAAAAGAACAACTGGCGGAGGGACGAGTCCGGAGGGGCAACAGATGTAACTGTGCGGCCCCGAAGTGGTCCCAAACAGCTGGACCGCCCAGGGACGGAGACTCCACTCACCCTGGCCATAGGCTGTTGTGAGGCTTGTCAGCAGCACGATTGAGCAGTCCAGAAGTAAGTGGAATGAAGCGACCTCAGAAGCTTCTGTCTCTGAGGAAGAGGTGGTGGGTGAGTTGCAACATGTGAGGGAAGCGTAACGCAACGGTCGCAATGTTGCAACTCGAAGCAATGGATGCCAATGCAGTTGGAGGGCCGCCCAGACCTCCGTTACTGCATGCCCTTTGTACGTGGCCCCTCAGCCGGTATTGATGGACACTCGTTCTAGAGTCGTTTAAAATGCGGCGCTCACATTGAAAACAAAAGGAAAAAAGCTTTGGTGGACACAGGGCCCAAGGCTACATTCACACTGTGAGCCTGAAGGTGATAATACACTTGGCAACTTTTTGAGCAATGTTACTGGGCAATGTTGCCATCAACGGGGAACCAGGTGAGACACAGGGCCCACAACCGATCTAAATTATCCAGATAGAAATGTGTTACCCATACTCAATGGCAAAGTGCCCAAGCAACAATCGCTCGGCAACATTGCCCAGCAACATTGCTCTTAAAGTTGCCTTGTGTATCATCACCTTAAGCGCTCAATTTTGAATTATTGCTCAGATCCGATTTTTTTGTGTTCACATTGTTTTAAATGTGCCCAATATCAGATTCCAGTGCAAACAGAACATGGTCCTCCACTGACACGCATGCGGAAAATAGCGATAAAAAGACATACGGAAGTAAACACGGAAGACATTAAACTAAGAGATTATGTTTTTTTTTTTTTTACTAATTACGTGATCTTCCAATTTAGCCAATTTAAGTGCAGGCAATATAAAAAACAAAGACAAGGATATGAAAAAAGAGAGCAGAGTTTTTAAACATTTATGATACGAGCCCTCGTGTTTTGCTTGTCACTGTAATACTTATGAGTTCTGACACATCACTGTCCTTCCACTGACTACCTTTTGCAACCGTCTTGATAACGACAGGTATGTCAAATCTTTGAAGTGACTACCATGAGCGCAGAATTGTGACGAAATGTCGACCTAAAGTGACATAAAAGTCGCATGAATTCCAATTTGACTGTTCAGACGGAGGTCGCATTGCAAATGGGTATCAGATTTATCAGATCTAATATCAGATATAGAATTGATTTAGAACTGATTGAAAAGATCAGATTCCATATGGTTTGTGGTGTTCACACTGTCATGACAAAAACAGATCAAAGTCACATGTGAGCAAAAACATCAGGTTTGAGACACATTTACCTACAGTCTGAATATAGCCTAAGTATACGTTTGTATCGTGCTGCTTGCCTCAAAATGTACAAAGTCAATCTGAAATCAAAATTCATCCTCCTTATAATGCATGTTGTTGTTTTTTCAAACATACTTCAGAGCACGTTCTTTCTGTGCTTTTTAATTGCACAAGTGCATTATTTTACTAAGTAAACGTCTTGCGAATACCAATTCACATTGACTTTAACTAGCATTTAGTTTGCTTGAGTTTGTTCTGACAATTCATATCTATGTTGCTTCCCTCACTGTCAAAACACATCAGAGAGAGAAAGAAAAGAGACAAGGCGAGACTATAAAAGAAGAGGAGGGAAGGGGGGGGGGCGATGGCTGTCTCTTATTTGTTGTCCTCACCGAGTAACAAATAGAACAAGGAAAAATGACAGAAGGAGAGAAATGGTATAAAAAAAAAAAACACAACAGAAAAAGAAAAAGAAAGTGAGAAAGGCCTTGACAGGTGTCTTGAGCCTTTCTCACGTTGGGCGCCGATGTGTGTGTATGTGTGTGTGTGTGTGTGTGTGTGTGTGTGTGACTGTAATTAGTTATATCACAGGTGAGAGGTAGCTGACAAGGCATGGAGGACAAGTAACCACAGTGACAGCCGAGTGCATTAGTGGGCGGCGGCTCTTGCACCATTTTAGGAAAATGGCCAATCACGACTGAGCAGAGAGTGCGTGGGCAATTAATTACAACCTCCTGTCAACTGAATCAGACATCAAACCGCAAGCCAAGAGACAGAGCACCTGTGTGTCTATCACAAGAGTTACCAGTCATGACAGTATGTGTGTGTTTGTGTGTCCAGTCTTGGCCAAGATGTCTGGGGTATTTAAGAAGCTCAGCCTTGTTAGTGAACACATATATAAACACAATTTGTGTGCAAATAAAAGCTTCTATCAAGCACATGGCAGAGTGTGGGTGTATTTGTGGGCTGGAGGTGGTGCTGGGAGATAAGTGTGTATTTGTGTTGTTTATTGATTTCTTCCCTTCTTTCTTCCTTTAAGGCCGATCTCAGATTACACCCACCAATACTCAACTCACCCGGTGGCATATACGCATTTGTGTAGGTGTGTATGTGTGATCTTTAAAGGAAATAGATCACTTCACTGTGGGGGGTAGGGGGTGTGGGGGGCATTGTATATTTTTTCTCATGTCATTAGAGTCAAAGATGCATGTAGGCATCTTTCTGTCTGACTCTCCACGCTGGTAACAACCCATTAAACCTTTTTCTCTCTGTCTAGTCACCTGTTTCATTATGTCTAAAACTATCAATCCAACTGTCTAATTTTATGTTCATCTTTATCTCTATGTCATAAGATCTCCCCTCACACACAAAATAAACCATTAACAGCACTATAGCAATTGTGTAGGAACGTAAGAAGCACACATATGAGGTTATTATTCAATTATCATCCCAGAACTTCAAACTGCTCAAGTATTCAAACTATAAAAAGCCTAGTTAGATAGAGAGATAGATAGACATTCACACTATCACACAGAACCATTGAAACCACAAATACATACAATTACCTTGGCCTAAAAATTATTTCAACATGTACATTTACTTTGGATGTGAAGGAACTTCAAGAGTAAGCTCAATTGGCTTCCTATGCCATGAAAAGATCAATTAAAATGTACATCCCAATCCCAATCCGGCTGAAAGTTTTCAAATTAATAATTGTTTTATACGGCAGTTAAGTGTGGGGT
Source organism: Gila orcuttii (assembly GCA_026230005.1). NCBI lineage: Eukaryota > Metazoa > Chordata > Actinopteri > Cypriniformes > Leuciscidae > Gila > Gila orcuttii. The sequence goes on from JAPDVR010000006.1 coordinate 21,179,563, forward strand.
CCTCCTATAAAATTAGATTTTTTTAAATTGGAAAAAACATCCAATTGAAACTATTCATTTAGAATTCCGTAAAAGAATACTCAAAGTACAAGAAAAAACTCCAAACAACGGATGAAGGGCAGAATTAGTCCAATACCCTCTCCATCTAAACATCCAAAAAGAGCCATCAAAATCTGGAAATATCTAAAAACAAATGACCCTAGCACATACCATTACAAAGCCCTACAACACCAAGAGCTGAACCTAACGAAGACTACCCTCTGCCACCTGGTGCTGAGACTGACTGACCTCACACCTGCAGAGATCAGCCAGCCTCAGGACAAACACACACACACACACACACACACACACACACACACACACACACACACACACACACACACACACACACACACACACACACACACACACACACACACACACACACACACACACACACACACACACACACACACACACACACACACACACACACACACACACACACACACACACACATTTTAAACACAGAAAAAGACAAGTACATCACC